>NMUG010008614.1:0-11572 GCA_002855965.1 Monotropa hypopitys
TTCCCCGAATTGAGTAACTGCCTCACGAGATCCCAATATCCCTGCCTCTGGCAGCTCGGCACTCCGTTTTTTCCTATTTCGATTAATTTTTATTTTTATTCCTTTTGTGGAACCCGTCATGTTTAGGGTTCCCTTTTTATTCCTCATTTGGGCCTTATCTGTCAAAGCCCAGTAATTGCACTTAGGGTTTTACTATTATGGTTACTTTCTGCCGCCCTATAAATAAGGGATAATGTAACTTTGTGGACACGTTTTTGGATAAAATTAAACATTGACAGCAGTTTTGCTTGTTCTTCCTATTTTCTTTCGGCATTCTCTCAGAGAATCAACGACTGTGTTTGAAGCCGTTCACCTGGGTATTCTTTAAGAATCAATAGGTTAGCAAGCCTTGATTCTGGTATTGGCTTACCGATAAACAGCAATCGAGAAGATAATCAACACTGGCATCCTCCTGCGATCAACGGTGGTATTCTGCCTATCCCCACTGACCTTTGGTCCCTATTGTCGCTGTGTAGTTCGAAGGCTGCGGTTGGTGAAATACCAATCTGCATTATTTGGTATCAGAGTGCAAGTTTTTGTCCTTCCCCCCTCCAGAACATCTTCCATCCTACCTAAGCCATGGCCCCCAGAAGACGATCAGCCCAGGAGATTGAGGAAGACAGACTCGATAGGCTACAACAGACGGTGGAGAGCATGGCGGCGAATGTTGTAGCCATCCAGCTTCAATTACAGCCCCGGCAACCTCAACAACAACTTCTCCCCCAACAACGCCCAAACCCTCATGAGAAAGAAATGGAACCAGATGATGATGGCATCGAGTATGATGATAACCCCTTTGCTGAAGATGAATCACAAAAGAGGCTAGAGAGACACCCCTAGTACCCTCCTAGGCATGAAGAACGAGATGCGCCCCTGTCCTCTAAATGGGAAACTGGCTTGAAGATAGATATTCCAGAATTTCAGGTAGGAATGAAGCCAGAAGATTTTCTTGACTGGCTATTTGTTGTCGAAGAAGTACTAGATTTCAAAGAAGTACCCAAGAACAAACGGGTTCCCCTCATTGCCACGCGTTTTCGTGGACGAGCTGCAGTTTGGTGGCAGCAATTGAAGATGAATCATTCTCGGTTGGGCAAAAGAAAGATCGAAACATGGGAAAGACTCCAGAAACACCTACATGAAGCATTCTTACCTCACAATTATTCCAGAGTCATGTATCAGCGATTTCAGAACCTAAGGCAAGGATCCCGGACAGTGGATGAGTACACGACAGAATTCTACCAGTTAATGGCATGGACCGACCTTAGTGAAATGGCTGACCAGGTGATTTCTCGATATGTTGGTGGCCTGCACATGCCATACCAAGATACTCTCAACATGTTCGAGCTTTACTCCCTCTTTGACGCATATTAGAAGGCATTACAGTTGGAAAGGTAGACCAAGAGGCGTTCCATTGCATCACCCTGGCCAGCATCTCACGGTCGGTCTATAGCACCACTAGATGTTGCTTGAACTGTTCCCCAAACCAGCCGAGCTCCAACCTTAGTTCCCAGTGTGGCAAGATCGACTACTGTCAGTGCGGGTTGATGCTTCAAGTGTCAGGAGTCCGGTCACAGGTTTATAGACTGCAGAAAGCCCGCCATTCAGAAAGGGTTACTCATTGACAATGATGGGCTTATAAAGGTGGAATTCAATCAGCATGAGGAAGATCCCATCGAGCAACTGACCGGAGATAACCCGAATGAAGGAGAAAAGGAGGAGCATATTGTTGGGGACTGCGGACCTTTGCTGGTAGTCCGGAGGACCTGTTTGACACCCCGAGATGCTCATAGGGACGATTGGCTGCAAAACAACATCTTCCAGTCCCGATGTACAATAGGGGTAAGGTATGCAAGTTTGTTATTGACTCGGGAAGCTGTGAAAATGTCATCTCCGAGGAAGCCGTGCGAAAGCTAGGATTGACAATGGAGGATCACCCCAGCCCGTACAAACTGGCGTGGTTACAAGAGGGGAAGAAGGTCACAGTGAACATAAGAAGCTTGGTATCCTTTTCTATTGGTTCTAACTATAAATACAAGATTTGGTGTGATGTGGTAGATATGGACGTTTGCCATATCTTATTAGGGAGACCGTGGCAGTTTGACAATTTTGTGCAACACGATGGCCGTAAGAACACCTACAGCTTTATGTCCAATAATGTGAAGGTGGTTCTATGTCCAAACAAGGAAGAAGTCCCAAAATCAAGTGTCACGCACCCTCCGAACCTGTTAACTAGAGGAAAGTTCATCAGTGAGGTAATGGATTCTGGCATTGTGTATGCCCTAGTGGTAAAAAGACAAGAGCCGTGCAGCAGTGATCAGTAGCGCGGCATCGATCAGACTCTGGAGAAAGTTCCTGACTATGTGCGGGAGTTGTTGGACGAATACAGTGATGTTTTCCCCGACGTGCTCCCAACGGGGCTTCCACCTCTACGCGACATTCAGCATCAGATCGACTAGGTGCCTGTAGCCGCACTCCCAAACAAGCCTCACTACCAAATGAGCCCTAAGGAATATGAGGAGCTGAGGAGTCAAGTGGAGGAGCTTCTGACCAAGGGGCACATAAGGGAGAGTCTTAGCCCCTGTGTTGTACCCGCCTTGCTCACGCCGAAGAAGGATGGCTCATGGCGAATGTGCGTGGATAGCCGTGCAATCAACAAAATCACTGTACGGTACAGATTTCCTATTCTACATCTAGACGATCTCCTGGATCAGCTCAGCACGGCATCAATATTCAGTAAACTAGATTTGAAAAGTGGCTATCATAAGATCCGAATATGGGAGGGTGATGATTGGAAGACTGCTTTCAAAACCCGGGAGGTCTCTACGAGTGGATTGTTATGCCCTTCGGACTATCCAACGCCCCGAGCACTTTTATGAGGGTGATGAACCAATTATTTCAACCTCTGATTGGAAAATATGTGGTTGTCTACTTCGATGACATACTCATCTATAGTCCAGATTGTGAAACACACCTCAAACACCTGCGTCAAATCTTATCTTTACTGTGGATAGGTCAGTTCTTCGTGTCCCGAGCTAAATGTTCCTTTATGATGAGCAGCGTGATCTTTCTGGGGTACGTGGTGTCTGGAGATGGGATCTCAGCTGATCAAACAAAGATCTCGACAGTTCGAGAGTGGCCTATCCCAAGGGACATACACAAAGTGCGGAGTTTCCATGGCCTCGCCTCGTTCTACAGGAGGTTCATCTCAAATTTCAACACTATTGTGGCCCCAATTATAGAATGTCTGAAACATGGACAGTTTAGGTGGACGAAAGCAGCCACGCAAGCATTTCAAGATATCAAGGATAAATTGACCACTACTCTTGTGCTCTCTTTGCCCGACTTTTCCAAACCTTTCGAATTACACTGTGATACTTCCAAGGTGGGAGTCGGAGCCATTATTAGCCAGGAAGGGAGACCCATTGCGTTCTGTAGTTAGAAGTTGTATAGACCTAGGCTAAATTACAGCACTTATGATGTGGAATTTTATGCCCTCATCCAGGCACTAAAACATTGGTATCCCTATCTCTCCCAAAGTGATTTCGTTTTATACTATGACCATGATGCTTTGAAACATATTAATAGCCAGGATAAACTGTCAGCTCGGCATGCCAGGTGGGTGGCTTATCTCCAACAGTTTACCTTCACTCTTAAACACAAATCAGGTGTGCAGAACAGGATCGCAGATGCCCTTAGTCGCCGTACTTGTCTCCTCAGTACACTGCGAGCTGAAGTGTTAGGGTTTGACTCTTTTAGTGAACTCACCAGCACGGATGAGTTATTTGCCCCCATTATGTAGGAAGTTGTGGAAGGTCGATGAGAAGACTATGCTTTACATGAGGGGTTTCTCTTCAAAGGAGCTCAGCTGTGTGTACCAAGTTCCAGTCTATGACTCAGGATCCTCAAAGAGATGTACGAAGAGGGACAACTAGGCAGGGACAAAACTTACCAGTTAGTCATCCAGACTTACTATTGGTCATCCCTTCGCCATGATGTGACTAAGCTTGTGGAGAGATGCAGAGTTTGCCAGGTCTCCAAGGGATCCGCTACAAATGCCAGACTGTATATGCCCTTACCTATCCCGGAAAGACCATGGTCTAGTGTAAGCATGGATTTTGCCCTTGGATTGCCGCGCACTCAGCGCGGATGTGACTCCATCTTTGTGGTAGTGGACCAATTCACCAAGATGGCCCACTTCATCGGCTGTAGGAAGACAAATGACGCCATTTATATCGCACAGCTCTATTTTCGAGAAGTATACCGCCTCCATGGGTTACCAACATCTATTGTTTCTGACTGGGATTCAAAGTTCTTGAGCCACTTCTGGAGATGCCTGTAGAAGTTGACCAGTACTCGGCTTGATTTTAGCAGTGTCTACCACCCCCAAACGGATGGACAGATTGAAGTGGTTAATCGTTCCCTTGGTAATTTGCTCAGATGTCTGATGGGAGAAAATCCAAAGGCTTGGGATCAGAAATTATACAAAGCAGAGTTCGCGTTCAACCGATCTAATCATCGCAGCTCGAGATTTAGTCCATTCACGGCCAACTATGGGTTCCAACCCTGAACACCAATTGACCTTGCCCCGGTACCAACTCTAACGAAGATCCACAAGAAGGCTAGAGAGTTTGTCAAAGAATTACAGAATATTCATGAACAGGTACAACAGAACTTGAGAGAAGCTGCGAGCAAGAACAAGAGGGCCGCAGACAAACGACAGCATTCAATGGAATTCAATGAAGGAGATTTCGTGTGGGATGTGTTAACCAAGGATCGGTAACCCGCCTACGAGTACAACAAGCTAGCTGTGCGGAAGATTGGACCGTATGAGATTATTGAGAAAATCAACGCCAATGCCTACTGATTGTGGCTGCCCAGCCACCTTAATATTTCAGATGTCTTCAACATAAAGCATCTCTGGCCATACCACGGTGACAGCTCTGAGGAAGAGAATGTGTCAGATTCGAGGTCGAATCCTTTTCTACCCAGGGAGGATAATACAGACAGATGTGCTGAGGACTATATGAGGGAAGTGGCATCGCGGACACGCAGCGCCGCACTAAGGAACCGAGACAGAAACATTCCCCGAACTGAGTAACTGCCTACCAAGCTCCCAATATCCCTACCTCTGGTAGCGCGGCAACCCGTGTTTTCCAGGCATCGCAGACAACATTCCCCAAACTGAGTAACTGCCTCCCGAGCTCCCAATATTCTCGCCTCTGGTAGCTCGGCACTCCGTGTTTTCCTATTTCGGTTAATTTTTATTTTTATTCCTTTTGTGGAACCCGTCATGTTTAGGGTTCCCTTTTTATTCCTCATTTGGGCCTTATCTGTCAAAGCCCAGTAATTGCACTTAGGGTTTTACTACTTATGGTTACTTTCTGTCGCCCTATAAATAGGGGATAATGTAACTTTGTGGACACTTTTTTTGATGAAATTAAACATTGACAGCAGTTTTGCTTGTTCTCCCCATTCCCTTTCGGCGTTCTCTCAGAGAATCAACGACTGTGTTTGAAGCCGTTCACCTGGGTATTCTTTATGAATCAATAGGTTAGCGAGCCTTGATTCTGGTATTGGCTTGCCGATCAATAGCAATCGAGAAGAGAATCAACATCGGCATCATCCTGCAATCAACGGTGGTATTCTGCCTATCCCCACTGACCTTTGGTCCCTATTGTCGATGCGTAGTTCGAAGGCTGCGGTTGGTGAAATACCAATTTGCATCAGGGAACCCGTTGGGGGGTGAAGGGAAGGGTTTATGGCCAAGGGTTGCAGGAACCGGTTGCGGTTTCCCCGAAACCCATTACGGCTTCCAGAGTGGAAACTGATTGCGGTATGGAGGGGAACCGGTTGCAGATTCCTTTGGGGTTTTCCTCCTTTGATGCCTAGGGAACTTGGGAACCGGTTACGGACACCTCCAAAACCAGTTTCGGGCAGTTCTGCCCCGAAACTAAATGGAGAGTATTTTGGACATAGAATCTTTGTTTGAACTCTGATTCAAACAATTCAAATTGTGTTGGATTCACAATTGAATCCTCTACGACTTCCAAGGTTCTACCATTCCAACAACCAAATAGAGATTTTTAGATTATAAATCAATCAAAATCCATAAAATGGAATTAAGATTTCTAAAATCGATTTATAAAATCCTAGACCATTACAATCTACCCTCCTTATAGAAATTTCATCCTCAAAATTTGCATAGTCAACAAACAAAGATACAACAACAAGAAGAAAAATCTTTTAAGGATTGAGTAGTTCCAGATATTTCTCTCGAATCAAAGATGTGAATAGGTTGGTCCTCAAGATTTGCAAGAACAAGGACCAATGATGAGGCCCGAAGGAGTTTATCAAGCTGAATATGAATCCGTAAGACAAGTATAAGAAGGCCTCAAGTTTGATACTCTCTCAAGCCTTCCTTACCATCACAACATGCCAGTATTTGAAAGACTTTCTATAATCTCAATGTAAACAAGGAAAGAGGAGGAATACAACTCGACTCTACCTCAACTCGCAGTCAAAACGAGGGATCTCCACTACACATGATATGATAGGATGGCATCCAAAACCATCGTGAGATGTCACACTATGGAATAAGAATTTGTCGAAAGAAGGAAAGCACCATGCTTCCGCTACGCTCCATAACATTTGATCATTCACAGGGCACACGTATTTAACAAGGAAGGGAAAGGTCAGAGACCTCTCTACAAGAACTCTACGAGAAAACTCTTTCAATCCAATAGCTCTTCTCCAGTACCCCGAAAACCTAATCATCGAGAACTTGTGACCCATGCCTAGATGATACAAATGAGGAAGCTATGACACCGAGCTTAGAATCGATATGGATCTTAGAACCAATTACTATCTATGAGATGGACCAGTGGAACGAACTACAAGATTTTTACTAATATAATCAACTAGTTGACCCAACCAACAACACTAACTCTAGTATCTCTGCCATAATCTCATTTAACTCTGCCTACTCGCCAATAGATTCACAAGCAATTGCCTAACTTCCAAAACAAATGTCCCACTGGACCTAACTCAAATTTTGAAAATAGAACCATTTTGAATCGATATAATTGTAGTCCAGGAACTTACGAAAGGTAAGGTTTTCAGGCAAGAGAGAATTTGAGATAAATGGACAGACTAGAACTTCGATTAAGGAAAACAATTATAAGACTTATCCAAAATAAGCTTACAACCCGTGTCAATACATTGCAAACCCAAAAGCTTTGCATTATGAGTGTAAATCACTACATGAATCATGAGGTTATGCCTACATAACTATAAAAGTGGTCATCCCAACCTCACCACCACACTTGCGTTAGACAACCACAAATCACTGAATTGAAGATCAAGACACCAAAGCTCACACAAAACTAACCCCGCTCACAAACTTAGTGCAGTATCGGAATGACCTCTGGAAGTTTGTTTTGAGATGCGCTAGTCAGCTGCCTTCTCAAATCAATCCTTCCTAGTCATTCCTACACCACATAACACGGACTACTCACACACCCAGTCATAGAAAACAATAATATATAGCTAAGTCGGTACAGTCGACCCAAAAGAGACATACTCTCTACCCTATACTCTCAATGCAACTGCACAATATGAATCACATTTCAACTCACCAACCAATCCAAAATATCAACACTCACCATCCCACAGACTGAGAACACCACCTACTCTCGCAAGCACAATACCAAGAGCAGACATTCTCTTTAAGTCAGAGGTGTTCAAACACCCGAGGGGAAGACCATAATAAAGATGACAGCAAATCCAATTCACCAAATGACATCGCGAGAAAGAACGCCAACGAGAAATCAATGCGTAGAAGTGAAACAAGAGTGCAAGTGAAAAATTGGGACACCCATAGGATTCTACCATCTTATCCCATGACAAGGAAAAATGACAATGGGCAACTCTTCCATGACAACATTCGCTATGAGTGAGCTAGAAGCATATTGTACGATTTTGCGACTTTGAGAAGGCAAGAACACAAAGGAGTAAGTAGATCGCATCACACAAGACAAAAAACACACTATGGATCAATCGGATGCCACAAGTTCTGGTACTTCTATGAATCATCCCTAAGGATACGACGAAGAATAGGAATGAAATTAAAATCTTGGTAGGGATGAGTCAGGAATCTCTCAAAGCAATGGGCTTCTCCCATTGTTGCCAACCAACTTCAATGCGACACGAAAAGGTCAAAATGTGACAAACAAAGATAAAGAGCAGTCAACTCAAATATCACCAAAGAATTAGTATCCAAACATCATTTTGGATAAGGTATGAAATCATGCCATCATCGACTCCGAATCAAAAATAGATAGGAGTTGCCTTTCACTTACGCAAATTTACAGGAATGGAAGAGACGAGAAACAACTGAAGGATGACTTCCACTCATCAATCCAACCACTTATGGATACAATAAGGGTAGGCATACTAAGGATAGCATGCGACCAACGACGTTCCATGACCAACATGGTTAAGCATAGGAATGAAACAGATCAACTTCACTACGAAGCATACTCTCACGACAATAGGCTAAAACCAAGGGAATATTACTAACTCCAAATTACAACCATGACTCCAGACTCAGGGTTCAACTACGTTTCTTCCTCCAACAATCTCCTAAGAGACTCTTATGTACACCGACGTGCCAATCCCTCAACGTCCTTGAACAAAATCTTTGATTTCAAACTAAAAGGGCCAAACCTCTTCCACCAACACACAAACAAACCGAATAGGTATCCATCCTCTAGATCAATGATTTCAACCACCGCTCATATACAATTCCCTAAATCATTAAGTGACACCAAACTTATCCTCATCAAACTCAGACCATCACCAAACATGGAAGGACCTATACGATCTATCCTAGAAAATCCACAATGCCCTTCTAAGAACCATTACTGGCACCAACACGTCAAGGACTTACACGGTTCAATCCTAACCTATATTTAAGGTTCCACTTCCATAATCCAACAAGATATAAATTGCCAAACCATACATCACAACTCATACTTCTACTATGATAACTCTAACTGCCTCAAGTCATTAACTCGACTCCAACCCACTTTGAAGGTACAACTGGACTGTAAAAGGATTGCTCTAATTTATTTCTTCAACCTTACTCAACCAAAGATCTTTCATTAACATTAAGAACTACATCTATCACTCTCTTTAGGAAAGTCAATCATCCTTAGCCATCTTGACTACATTCACACATACTTACTCAATCCCAAGTAAAATAACCAGGCGATCAGCCACAAAGGCTTTCTAAAGAAACCTCGAACAACTCTAAACTATACTCTAAAGACAACTCTAGCTTCCGACTAAGGGTAGGGTACTACTATCGTCAAACACATCTCAACATACCAACTAACTTGGTATAGAATCACAAGAGAGACCTAGCAACTGGAGCACCACCTAAACATAGATTTCAACCATGACTTGGCCTAACCTCAACAAAACACCTTCCAAGCTAAGGGACACAACTCCCACTAGGTTCTCTGTAATGGCCCGAATTTTCAAAACCCCTTTTTTTAAATAACAAGGAGAGAGAAACAAAGAGTTAACTATTGTTATCCAAGTACAATCAGTTGAAGTAACCAATACACTTCATATGATACAAGGAAGAAACTATAAAAGAGATACATAGTACAGAAGAATAAATATACAATTGGCTACTACAACTGAAAGAAAGTACAAAGAAAAGAAGTACTATGCAGACTAAGATAGCAAGCTCCCAAGGAGGGGTCTAGTAGCAAGACAAGCTCCATGTCCACAATCACAACAAGCCCTGTAAACAAATCCTAGAAAAAGGAAAGAAAGGAGGGTCTGAGTGAACCACAGCTCAGTAGAAAACCCCTAACTACTACCAAGCATGCACCTGTGGGTGCGTGTCTAAGTGTCCACACATAAACGAAAATAAGAGAAGAGATAAAACCCAACTCAAGCAAGTACAACACAACCTCAAAGTAGCTCCAAACTCAAGCACACGACCAACTATGAGACTAAGTGAGACTCTAACAATCATCCAACAGTAAAGCACAACCTATCAAAACTAATGTAATCACTGGAGTGAGGCAACCTCCAAACTCACCAAAAGAACCCAAGACACTGCAACAACAAAAAGGGGCCCAATAGACCACGACAACAATACCTCAATGCTACTCTATCACCAAATCCTCCAATCACCGAGAACATAATTATGGATTCGATTCTAGTTTTACTTTGGAATATTTTGGAGATTGAGGTAGATTTAAATTATTAATCAATCAATTTATTATTGTCTCCACATGACTAATCATGGGAGCCCAAGCCATCCTTTTCGATATTACCCACCTCGTCGACTAAGGCGAGTCATGTACTAGGAGGTCGTACTAGTCCGGTACACAATAATCCCACAAGACTGAAGTCAGGGGTCCCACTTGCTCAATGACCAGCAAGGGGCTATGTACCAAGACACCGCAGTCGTCCCTACCGGTCTTCTCCCTTGGCAACACAATGGAGTCACACAGGACTCGTACTAACCCATAACGGCATATTCCCACATGGTGGCTCAAGAGGTCATAATGGGTATCATATACCCAATCGTATCGCGGGTAGGGCAAGAACATCCTAAACCCAGATGGGTACCAAAGTATACAACTCGTGGATTAGGGCAACAACCTCCTAATCCTAAATAGTTCAAAAATAATTAGGTTAGAAGAGTTGGGGCAATCACACATCCCAATTCCCAAAGTTGGTACCCTCATACAAAATAACGATCCAAACAACTCTTAACATGATATTTATTCTTAAATTTGGTGAAATAGAGGTGAAGGATTTGTAGTTGAGAAAGGGTGGTCCTCGTAGGATCCATCCCTCATATTGGACATTCATTGAGTACGTTGTGTATATTATCAAGTTTCTCAAGTTACCATTCCTCCTTGACTATATCAAGGGCAAACTAACGCGAACGAACATTGCCTCCAATAATTTAAGAACACCAAAGAGACCAAAACCAACAACCATATGACTCTACGATACACTCCGAGAGTATTGGTGGCCCAATGGCTCTTGTAACATCCCTAACTCAAAAATACACTAAAATTTAAAATTTTATCATAAACCTCTTAATCAAATAAAACCTCGAGTAACATTGTCAATCATGAAACCACGGAAATAATTAACAAACCTAAATCCAAAAGTGCTATAATACTCAAATCTCAAAGAAAAGCATTAAATGAAATACCCACTACTAGTACAACTCTTATAATAAGTCTCCGAACAAAAGGTCCATGATAATCTACCAAGAATAGTAAAAGAACCACAAGCCATCATTTGTTTTCTCTTCCACAAGACAACCTTGGCCAAATCATCACTTCCAATCAACCAAAGCCCTTCAGCCTCGTAGTGGACCACTAAACTTGCAACCTATTTCCAAGCCAGAGACAAGTAAACAGAGTGTGAATTTGATATGTTTAATTTCCAAATCACAAGTAATCTCAGAGTTAGAAACCATGAAATTGCGTATGAA
>NMUG010008615.1:0-11572 GCA_002855965.1 Monotropa hypopitys
TTATGGACCAACAAGCCAATCCTACCACACTTTCTCGGAATTTGCATCAGGAAACCACAAAGATCATGCCACCTACTCTCAAGGGGCTCAACAAAGTACTAAGAATCTCCGACTAGTGCCGGAACTTCCCAAGATAATTCTATTATGTCATCATAAGGCCGAGGTGCTTACCTATATAGCGACAAGGTAAAAGAGACCACTACAATCACCTCAAGATTTTCCAAAGGGTTTCAACCTATTACAGATACCTACTCGACTCTAGCAATCCTAGAAAAGACCACAATAGCACGAAGACTACCAAGGAATGCATCGAAGATGCCAAAGGTAGGGATACTGAGATATCCAACAACTACAAGACAACCGAACTTGCCATGAGGATCAACACTCAACTTCCCAGGGATGGAGAAACTCAACATCCGCAGAAGGAGACAGAACAAATAGAGTATCAACAAGAAGCGGAACCAAGAGGCAAGAGTGCATCACGAGCACCCAAGCACGATGAAAGAACAATGTAATGACCAAGAAAACCCATAGAGACTAGGTGTCTCCACACGGTTCTAAGGTGTTCGAACTGAAAGCTTTGATACCAAGTTGTCACGCCCCGGATTTTCAAACCATATTTTTTTTTTGAAAACAATTTAAACAAAAGTAGGGGGAAACATTATTTGTAGTATCTACACATTCCATTCTGTTCTCATTACATTCCCAGATACAAATGATACAATATGCATAGAAAAGAGGAAGCTAGAACAAATGCCAAACGGCTACAACTGTACTGAACATAAAGGAGAGTGAGGGTACGTCCCACCCTCGGGAGTCAACAAAGTACCAAGTGAAACCTGCTACAACGATCCCTGAAAACCCGGAAGCTGACGAAGCTCCACGCTCAACAATCTCAACACGTCTCTGCAACAACCTGTGGGGGGGACCATGAAGGTCTGAGCATACCACGGCTCAGTAGATAGACTCCTGACCACTACCAAACATGCACGGGTGGTGCATGCCTAGGAGGGGTCAGCACAAGTAGAAACTGTAAAGAACTGGAACAACAGTAGTGGCAACAACAGTAGTAAAGCTGAAGCGGGAAACACAAGTAGTAAAGCAGTAAAGAGAAGGCAACACAAAATAGTAAAGGCGACCTAGCTATAGGTCTGTCAACTAACCTACTCAAGTACAAGGGAAGTAAAGCTGTCAAGCCTAATGGCTAATCCAACACAACCTCAAGTCGTCACAACCAACTTTCTACTAAGGGCGAGAGGTCCACCGTCAAAGCACAAAAACCGTAAAGGGACTAAAATGCACGTAGTGTAAGCTTAGCACAAGACAACAAGGACAAAGGCATATTGTCGACAAGTGTGTCTAACCCAAACCGTAACCTCAAATGAACACCAAAGGCACAACCTCCCAAGTCCAACTGAAACGACTAAAGTACAACCACTCTAAGGATCTACTAAGGACCCTAAACCGACACTGTGTCAAGATATCTAACCAAGGTGTGTAAACATAGTACAAGGGACAACAAAGAAGGGTGTCCACAAAATCTATCAAAAATGTTCTTTTATTATTTCGAGGATCACACACTATCAAGTGCCAAGGGGATTCCATTACAAGTCTATCCCAATATGATTTAGATCATCATTTTTACTTTTATTCCACTTTAGAGAGTAACCCGGAATTCCATTACAAGTATATTCTGTTCACGTGTTTTTCATCAATCTAGACACATCCTGGGATCCCTAAAGGTCAAGTACATCCCGTGTTTATTTGAAGTTCATTGTTTTAGTACAAATCCCGGAATCCCTAAAAATCAAGTACATTCCGTGTTTATTCAAGTATCGTTGTAACGTTGATAGGGCAAGGTTGGTCCAGTAGCTCGTCAACACACTAGCCAAACCTAATCCGTCTTCCCCAAAGGCCGTTGGGAGGGCTCACGTAGCCCCCTTTGTGCACAAAGTCGTGGATGGAGCGACCATCCTGGGAATCCCTAAAACTCAAGTACATTCCCGCGTAAGAACATATCAACCCCCGTATCGTTGTTACAAATGTTATCCTGGGAATCCCTAAAAGTCAAGTACATTCCCGGATCGTCATCACAAGTTTACTCTGCCGGGAATCCCTAAAAATCAAGTACATTCCCGCATAGAAACAATCTAATTATATTCGTGGTCTTCAATTTCACTCATGAGTCATAGTTCCCGTTTTCATTTCATGTCTTACGTGTGATGGATTCAAGATCATCCAAAGGTGGTACTCGTAGGATCCATCCCCATATTGGTTGTACATTGCATTCATTTCATTCATTTCATGTTTGGGCGAATCCGACGCCGTTCCAACTATTTCGATGAAACAAGCCCAAGGCTAGATCACGTTCCCGAAGGTTACTACGCCCTTACCAAGGAAAGTCCCACGAACCGTACAACTACCGCAAAGACAACCACAACCGTACTAAGGCAAGGCACCACGTCTCAATTCACAAGGCCCACATGACCTCACTAGTTAATTCATTTCCCAAACCGTTCTTTCAAAGTTCATTTCTAATTTCAACACCTCTCAACCAATCATATACCCAAATTTGCCTCACGGCTATCCCACAACTATTTTCTCTCATAAGGGTCATTCAAGGCTCACTCGGGGCTTTAATCGAACGTGTGGCATCTATGAATTTATGGGTGACTAACTAATCGCATATCCACAAATCAACACTCATGACATTAACCCCAATTTACATGATTTTACCGTAGGATTTCCAACCTAAACCCAAACATTACACAATCACAATTCTATGGGAATTTTTGTACGAATAAGGGAATCACACACACACACACACACACACATTTGATAGAAATCAAGAATTTATCCACCGGAGTAATTGCTGGAGTAGTTGCCGGAAAGTCGTCGGAAAAAGTCACCGCAAGCCGAACCCGCCACCGCATAGATCGTCTCATCCTCTTTAATGTTCCTCAAGACCGCATCTCCATAGCTCCTCGCCAGAAAGTGGCCAGAAAGTCGCCAGAGCTCCAAAAATCGCCGGAGTGTGAAACCATGTAGGTTGCCGGAAAGCTCCCGCCAAGGGGAGCAACGTTTCTCCTAACCATTTCTTGATCCAAGAACCTTCATGAAGCTCCTAACTTCGAACTTTGGACGGATGGAGGAGATATTGGGCTTAGTGGAGAGCCCTTGAGGAGTAGAGCAATGTTCCTCCTTTGAGAATTTCCATTAGAGCTATGGAAGGTAGAGATAGAGAGGAGAGACGGGAGAGCTTCCATGGATGGAAGGAGAGAGAGAGAAGCTTAGGGTTCCAAATGAGGAAGAAAGAGCCCCCAAACCTGATTTGTGGGGTTGGGAACGACTTAGGGGTGAAAAGACCATCATGCCCCTCATTTAAAACAACCAAATCGCGTAATTCTGCGAACCGTCGTCCGGACGAAAGTCACGATCGTCCGGACGAAACCCCATGGTCCGGACGAAGACCAACCATGGTCCGGACAAAACCTCCTGAACCAAAAAATCATTTTCGGGACCCGTTGTCCGGACGAACCTCAAGCGTGGTCCGGACGATGCTTGCAGAAAAACTTCAAAACGCGACGAAAAGACTCTGAATCTTCCCAACTCGTCCAAGGACACTTCCCGAACATTCTAGGCACTGAAATGATGTTCCAAGGCCATCCCTTAGAATTCCCCGAAGTCACGAAAGCGTCGAATGATCGACAAACGACGAACGAACAAAGAACGATCAAGATTCAATGATCCGAACAAGAATGAAATTTATGTTGAGGAGGATCAACCTACAATAGACTCCTTGTCATGGTCCACTCAACCTTTCCGAGATCTAAGATATTCCAAAGTTCGACGAATTATATTTTATTTCCACAAAAATCGAATTTTAAAAAGAAATGGAAATTCAGGTCGTGACAGATTTCAATTGCATTCTGTTTCTTTAATTGATTTCCAGCACTTATAAACTTATAAGAAAATGCATCTAAATTTGCATATATATAACATTCCAATCATATCTACCAGACTCACCGGAATACCGTAGGAAAGGCGCCGATGCTATCTCCTCGCAATATTGAACGCCTCGCTCCAATACCTGAACCAATTACATTATTACTATCGTACAACAAACACGCAAATAAGAATTATACTCAATGAAGACCATCCTGTATCTCAGGGCCCAACCCTCTACTCCATACTCAAGCGAGTCTACTAATACTAAAATTGAAGAATCTCATGACATTGATACATCTCTCACTAGCCCAAGTCGAATTTATACGCACTACAATTTCTAATTTTCAAAAATCCATACTTTAAAACACCCACCGGACATCTTCTATAATTTTCGTTAACACCCAACATCCACAACTATGATACATACATGGTACGATACCTATAAGTATATAACCCTTCCCCGAGACTAACCACATACACCCAAATCGAATTCTCTCTACGAGATATACAAATCTATAGATCTCAAACTTGATTCATCATCAATTCAACATCTATGCACAAATCTAGACTCACAAAGATGTCTATTTCGAAATCCTCAAAACAAACCCGCCATACATGAACCATCCAAAATAAGATCCAAGAAATCCCAAAAAATAAAAGTACAAGGATGAAGAAACTATACCTCATATGATGATCTACACGCTCCAAGGATTCCAAAACCGGTCTCGGATTGTTCACGGGACTTCGGATCGCCAAGATATCGTCGAATCTCTCTCTACCTCCTTCTCCCTCTCTCTCTAGCCTCTCTCTCTACAATGGTGGCTATAAAATGATTATACCAACCCTAATACACATTAGGGATGCTTAAAATGATTAAAATTGACAAAAACGCCCTTAAACGCACTTAAAAACGAATTTCCGGATTTTCCTTCCGCGTAACGGGTTATCGATAACCCAACAATCGGGTTATCGATAACTGACTCCTCGGATTTTTTCTAAAGGCATGCTGGTTATCGATAACTCAAAAATTCGGGTTATCGATAACCCATTTCTCGGGTTTTTCTAAAGAGCGACCCTGTTATCGATAACCCAACAATTCGGGTTATCGATAACCCGCTTCTCGGGTTCATACTAGGGCTCGGGTTACCGAATACCGTTTTGGCCATAACTTCTTCGTTATAACTCGGATTGAGTCCATTCAAGTTGCATTAGTTCCGTAATTTCACCCTCTACAACTTTCATGAAGAAAATTATTTTATTTTCAGAATATTTATGGGTCTAAATAACTCTATAATGCAACGAATACATTGCCAGAATCGATTCTTAACATATCCACTTCATACCACGACTCTTACCACCTCCGAACTTGCCCAAAATAACTTTCTACAATCCCAAGTACCTCAACACAAGTTACCAATGACCTCATTCAATTTCAACCATCCTTTAACATCCAATTCCACTCTAAACCTTTCCACATTCATTCGATAATGCACTTCACAACTTGCATGCCAATACTTAGACACATACAATTATTTGGATTAATTTAATTATTAATATATAATCCATTTAAATCGGATTACTAGGAACGGGTGTTACATATTTCGTCCCAGTACACTATTTTTGTTGTAGTGTCATTTTAATGAAACAGTTTCCCAGTATTAGGGAGGGAAAAGCAAGAGACAGAAACTCGACTTGAAATCATTTGGAATGCCTCGATGCTATCTCATGTTGATCCTTGTACTAATCAATGTGAACTAGAAGTTCAAAAGATCATACATTTGCAAAATATTTCATTCGATTTTAATTCGATTTTAATTCCAAAGATCTCCACTGTTAAAGTCAATATATACAATTTAATTCGATTTCAAATTTCAAATTAATAATGTTTCAATTAACTTTCAAACATTAAATTAAATTGTTTAAAAATTTCATTGAATTAAATAACTAAAATAAATTATTCCAAATAAATCACAAGTCGTACAACTTAGAATATACGTTCCAGAAAATAGTCCCAACACTCAAAATACTAATAATCTGAGGTCAATAATGATGCGACAGATTATCGAGAATTTAAATGGGATCCATTAAAGAATGAAAAGATTCTTTTACCAAGTGATTATCTATATACTGCTTGTTCAAAGGAAAATTTTATTATCAGACCATTGCCCTCAAAATTAATATTTGAATCTCCATTCGGACCATTTCGTTACCTTATAGTTTTGATAGATGCATCAATTAAATAGTCACATGTTTGTTTACTATATACTCTCAATATTGCATTTGCAAGATTATTTTTTCAAATCATTAAGTTAAGAGCACATTTTTAGATCATCCTATTAGGACAATTAGTCTAGATAATGCTATTGAATTCGCTTCTTTTAATTATTTTGCATGTCGATCGAAATTGATGTTGAACATCTTGTTGCATACACCCATACTAGAAATAGTTTGGCTATCTTTTATAAAAAGGCTTCAGTTAATTGCAAGATATTTTCTTATAAAAAAATTTATCAACTTCTACTTAGAGACGTGTCATATTGCATGCTACATTTTTAGTTCGTATTAGACCCACAACATACCATAACTACTCACCATCACAACTTAAACTTGGTCAACAACCTAATGTTGGTCATCTTAGAGTTTTTTGGTTGTGTCGTATATACACCTATCTCGCTTCATGAACATACTAAGATGGGTCCTCAACGTAGACTTGAAATTTATATCGGTTACAACTCTCCATCTATCATTAGATATCTTGAACCTTTAATAGGAGATGTCTTTAGGGCACATTTTGCAGATTATCATTTTAATGAAACAGTTTTCCCAGCATTAGGGAGGGAAAAGCAAGAGACAGAAACTCGATTTGAAATCACTTGGAATGCCTCGATGCTATCTCATCTTGATCCTTGTACTAATCAATGTGAACTAGAAGTTCAAAAGATCATACATTTGCAAAATATTTCAAATCATTTGCTGGATACTCTCACTGACATAAAATAGTGAATAAGTTTCATATACTTGCTGCTAATACCCCAGCAAGGATTCAAGTCTCTGCAAGACAAACCACTCGGGCAATAGCGAATGAATCCAAAGCATGCCAGAAGCGTGGGAGACCTGTCGGTGCAAAGAATAAAATTTCCTAGAATAGAAAAATCCAATGCAAAGAATATGGCACTACTTAATAGGCCAAAGTTGGTGCTCCTAAAGAGACCAAACTCGAAAATATTGACACCTCAAAAGAGGTGAACCCCATATTTCTTCAAGAAGGGGGTCTCCTAAAGATAATTCTCCAAAAAAAATTAAACCCTGAAGAGGATAAGGTACTTGAAAATAATGAGGTCTCAATACATTATATGAATAAATGAGAAGTATGAGATAGAAATAAAACTATTGTTGATAATATATTCTCGTTTAAAGTTGCTCTTGACATTACCATAAGTAATGATAAAAGTAAAACACAAACCATTAAGAAATGTCGATGTAGGAATGATTGGTCAATGTGGAAAGGAGCAATTCAAACAAACTTAAACTCTCTTTAAAATGAGAAATTTTTGGACATGTAGTGCAAGCCCTTGAAGGGATACATCCTGTTGGATATAAATTGGTGTTTGTATGAAAGTGCAACGAGAAAAATAAAATTGTGTGCTACAAGGAACGATTAGTTGCGCAAGATTTCTCGCAGAGATCTGGTATTGATTATGAAGAAACGTACTCACCTATAATGGATGCAATAACATCCAGATTTTTTATTAGCTAGGTAGTTCCAGAGAGTTTACGTATGTATTTAATGGATGTGATCATAAGATATTTGTATGGATCGCTGGACATAGATATTTATATGAAAATTCTTGAAGGATACGAAATGTCTGAAACATATAATTCAAAACTCAGAAGTGTTTATTCTATCACGTTATAAAAATCTTAATACATACTAAAATAATCCGAATGCATGTGGTACAATCGTTTTAGTGAATATTTATTAAAAGAGTATTATCAAAATAATCCAAAATTGCCCATGCATTTTTATTAAAAGATTAAAATCCAGATTTGCTATTATAGCAATATATGTTGACGATTTAAATCTTATGGGTACTTCAGAATACCTCATAAGAACCGATGTATATGTGGTAGCCGGACCATACCTATCTTGGGCCGGATCCCAATTGTCCGGGTCAGCCCATCAATCCGGATCCAATCCATCTCTCCCGGAGCAATCCAGGACCGTCGGCCTCACGGACCTCCGGACATACACTGCTGTTGGACAGATCCGGCGGATCATCATATGTTCAGCATCTTAAGTAGTCTCATCGGACACCCGAAGGGACCAGGCTGGGCCGACCATGCGGTCTCCTTCAACCTTCGGCATACTCTACCGGACGTCAAGGAAGCCTAGCGTCTCCACTCCCCACTGGGAGAAAGAACAACTTCCACCGACGGACGATCCTATGCCGGAGGGGTCCACCATCGGCAGCAGCAGGGAACAATGACCTACGGCAGGTGGCACTCGGGTCGGCCGTACAACTACTGACGTGGCTTGGGTCGGTTCAGCGGCCCAACAATACTATAGGGCTAACGTCAGCACCCGGCCTTCCGCCCGTGTGCATCACACGCTTGCATCTTTGGCACCAAGTCAGGACTCTTATAAATACCACGTCAAAACACTATTCACGGGGCGGGATATCTGGTATCTCTCCGACTCTCTTTCAGTTTACGATTTCCTTTATCCAACTGTCGCTGACTTAGCCATCGGAGGCCCCTCTCGGTCGCTGCCGACCGGTGGGCACTAACCTTTGTGGTTGCAGGAGCCAAGCAGGTGATCCCCTTTTTTCTTATAGGTGACCGGGCACGTAGCCGAAGCTCTCACCTCCAGTCATCCGGCCATCATTCGAAGGACCCCGCGGCACCCTCCGGACTTTCAGTCATCACAATTGGCGACTCCGCTGGGGATGTTCATTCCCAGACTCAGGTGACCGACAGTCTACGCTTTGCTGAGCATCTCCTTCTTCTCCAATGGCCATTGACGACGCCCGCGACCATCACCACCGCCGATTGCCTCCTGCTGCCTCTCTCCCCACTGCAGCTGCTGCCGATCCCCCTCTAACCCTATTGGGATCCACATCCCAGCCACAGTTCGATGAACAGCTCCGTCAGAAGGACCTTGAGATTGCCTTCCTCAAGGACCAGCTAGCAAGACTTACCGGGGGTTCAACCTTAGCTCCTCCCGCTCCGTCCGAAACCTTGCAGGATGACTCAGAGCACACCATCAGGAGGTCAGACCTGGAACGTTCCGGAAGGCTAAACGATCACGGACGCACGGATAGAGGAAAGGTGGTCCGCCGATCCCCTATCCGGAAGCGCCAGTCGGGAGGTCGTTTTACCCGGACACCCAGGTACCAGCCTTCTATCAGTGCTGCCTCTAGCTCTCGCTCCGGTAGATCTCGCGAGACCCATCGTTTGGAAGAAGATAATCTGGCTCCCGTCCGTGTTGCTCCGTCGGCCACTCTGCCCATGGAGACTTCTGAAGTAAGCCATAGGCGTCGCCGACGAAGGAACACTCAGCGCTCCGGTCGGAGTCCTAGAATTCACAACTCCTCTCCCCCGGTCGGGGATCTCAAGGACTGCATCAACCGAGTCAGGCATAGGGCGATAAGCACAGAGAAGAGGGCCATCCAGCGGAAGACGACCGTGGACGCCAAACTCCGGCAGCTCAGCCTATCTCCATTCATTCCGGAGATTGAGCTGGCGACTCTCCCTACAGGTTTCAATCTGCCCAAGTTCACCAAGTAACGCCTACACCCATCTCATCCACTACCGCCAGACTATCTCCCTCTACACCACCGACGACTCAATCATGTGCAAGGTGTTCCCCACCAGCCTTGACACTCTGGGCTCCCTCTGGTTCAATAAGCTTCCTCCACGTAGCATTTCATGCTACCGAGATCTTGAACGAGCCTTCATGGCTAGGTTCGTAACCAGCAGCCGGCAGTCCAAGCAGATCGGCGCTCTCATTAGCTTTAAGAAGCGTCCGGATGAAAGCCTCTGCCAGTACTCAGAAAGGTATTGGGAACTTTTCAACGATATTCAGGGTTGTGACCAGACAGTGGCTGCCTCTTCCTTCAAAAATGGTCTGGACAGCGACAGCCGGATCTTCGTTGACCTCACACTCCACCCCTCCGAAGACATGGATGACCTCATGCTCCGGGTGGAGAAATTCTGTCAGTTGGAAGATCTCTTGACCGAGCATGCCGTACAGCAACCGGATCAACAGCCTTCGGCCTCACAGCACGCCGGTGTCCAAAGGCAGGTAAACGTCGTCAAGGAAGGAAGGAAAGGTGGCCCAAAGGCTCCAAAACTCCACGAGCTCACCGCAGAAACGACGGTTTTCACCGAGCCCACCTACGCCGTGCTGAAGCACATCGAGAATCAGCCATTCTTTTCTTGGCCAGACCACAAGCTTGGGACGTCCGGCAAAATAAAAGACAAACGGATCCACTGCACCTATCACAGGGAGCAAGGACATTTCACGACCGGGTGCAAACTCTTCAAGTCGTACTTAGAGCTCCTGGTGCAGCAAGGACACCTAGCACGGTGGGTTGATCAGCAGAAGACTCTAGAGCTTGCTCAGAGTTCCGGACACCTCATTCAGCCAGAGGAGGATGTCCCAACAATCAATGTCATCCATGGACCACTCAACAAGGAAGCAGCAGCCCGCCTTAGAGCAGAAATCGACCAGGCATCTGCCCCAAAGCAAGTGCTCACGGTCGATTCTGGCCTCAAACGTAAGCAGCCTTCCGACTGCTCAGGATGGACCATAACTTTCACAGAAAAGGATCTTGACAGAGTCCGGCTTCCTCACAACGATGTCCTCGTCGTCACTCTACGCGTCGGACCAGCCAACGTCCGGCGCATCCTCATCGACCAAGGAAGCTCTGCAGAGGTAATGTATTTTTCTATGTTTCAAGATCTTAAGCTTCCTTCTGATGTCTTGCAGCCAGTCGACGTTCCTCTGGTCGGATTCAACGGAGCCCCAGTTTGGCCCCTCGGCAAAATTACCCTCCCGGTCCGGGCAGGGTCTAAAACAGTCGATATGGGGTTCATCGTTGTGGATGTCCCTAGTCCATACAACGCCATCCTAGGCCGGACCTAGATCCACTCCATGCAAGCAATTGCTTCAACCTTCTACCAAGTCGTCCGGTTCATTGGAGCCTCCGGACGGCAGGAAGACATCTATGGAGACCAGGCTGCTTCAAAGTAGTGCTATATCTCAGCTGTCCGGGAGAACAAACAGATGAAGCAAGTTCAGTGGGTTGAGATCCCAGACACTCCAGTTCTTGAGGACGTTGGCTCTCCGGCAACTGAAAAAGCCATCGAGGATCTCATTACAGTACCGATCAGCGAGGATGGCAGTCGGGCGTTCCTCATCGGCTCTTCTCTCTCTCCAACGGACCAAGAAAGGTACATCAAATTCCTGAAAGACAACACTGAGGTCTTCGCATGGACTCCATACGAGATCCCCAGAGTGGACCCGTCGTTCATCTGTCATCAGTTGAACGTAAATCCATCTCGGCATCCTGTCGTCCAAAGACCCCGATGTTCCTCTCCGGCACATACACAGGCAGTCATT
>NMUG010008616.1:0-11571 GCA_002855965.1 Monotropa hypopitys
CCCTCCAATCCGCCACGTAGGACACAACCTTGAGACATTTTCAAAAACTGAGCTTCCTTGTAATATAGATGCACGGTAACTTGTTTAAAATACACTGTAATTTGTTCAAAATATCATATATCTTATTCAAAATGCAAGCTACATTTTTAGTACAATGAAGGTTACACTAGAGTTACATTACAAGTTTTATGAGAGTTACAGTGTTTGTCTGAAAGTTACAATACAAGTTACAATATAAGTTACAGTGCAATGCAATTTGTTCAATATATCATATTTTTGTACTCTAACTCACAAGTTACAATACATATTAGACAAGTTATATTGCATTTTTGTAATGTAACTTGTATAAATTAGCAGTGGCGGACCCAGAAAAAAAATTGGGTGTGGCACCCTTAAATTTTTTTAAGTTGTTTCACTAAAAAAAATTAATTACAATTTTATTCACACTTAAACTATAAAACAATTCCCCAAAGTTGGGTGTGGCACCTGCCAGACCCCCCTACATGTCGATCTGCCCCTGCAAATTAGGGCAAACTAAAATACATTATGGCAAACTAAAATACATTAGGGCAATGGACTAACATTGTAACTTGTGCAAAATGCATTGTAACTCCATTGTAATTGTTCAAAATGTACTGTAACTTGTTAAAATTTGTCATATAACTTGTCCAAAATATAATATAACTTGTCCAAAATGCAAGTTACAGTACTAATACAATGAGAGTTTCAATAGAGTTATAGTATACTGTAACTTGTTCAAAATGTACTATAACTTGTCCAAAATACAAGTTAGAGTGCTAGTACAATGAGAGTTACTGTAAAACCCCGACCCTAAGAATTAGTCTATTTTAAGCATTTACTCGTCAAAAAATGTATTAAAAAATAAAAACCTAAGGTTGGGGAGCCGGTAAGAGTAAGGCCTGACCATAGAACCCTTCGGCCACAAAGGCTTCGACCCAGAAGCTTAGGAGACCCCAGCAGCCGAGCAACCGAGCAGTTGGTTGCCGAGCAGCCGAGCAGTCGGACTACCAGACTGCCGAGCATCCCAAGCACCTAAGGCTAGACCTTCGGCACCTTCGGCCCTTCGGCCAATTCGGACAAATGGGAAAAAGACAAGATCCGACAAAAAGTACAAAGGATTCCTGCAAAAAGCTGAGCTCCCGAGATTCCCGCCAAAAAGCTGTCACCACTAGGAATCCCGCCGAAAAGTTGTCGGGAATAATGGCCGGTCGGCTAACACCACAACCGGATAAACGACGCGCGGCTAAAAGCTGCAACTGCTAGGAAATCAGGCAGGCGCCACCCCCCAGTCGGCCAGAATCCTTTTGGCGCCAAAACGATTCCCTTTCCCTCCAGTCTATAAATAAGGACCCCGAGACCCTTCAAACTTCACACCACCCTTCTCTCCGAGCATATCACTCTCTGTTTCTCTCTCTAGAAGTTATTCCGACACTTCGTCGTTCGGCACTTCACCGTTCGGCCAGAACCATAAAGTCCTTACTTGTCCAATCAGTCGGACAAGCTTACCCTTAGCCCTTAGTGTCCGGCGAGTTCCTTGCCGAGCACTACCCGAGCAGAGGAGACCTTCAGCAATCCATCAGTCCAACCGAAACATCCCCCGATCAAAGCTTCATCTCGGCATCCATCCAGACGAGAAGCTCAGGTAAACTCTTGACCCCTTCGGTCTACCTTGTCATTATTCTGTTCGTCCAGTCCTCCAAAGGACTCAGCCGCACAAAAGGATAGCCGGCAGAGCAGTCGGCTAGAAATTGATTAATCCTATGTTTTGGCAGATTCGAGTCCAGCACCACTTTAGAAATCAAGTCAAGAAATCCTACCACTTTCAGGTGAATCTCTATATACCATGTTTACTCATACACTTTTGAGATGCTCATTTCTTTTGAAAATATTCACTGTTTAATAAAATAAAAATAAAGCACCAATTCTTTCTTTTACATGGATCAAACGGTCGATTTCGGACGACGAGATATATAACTAGAATAAAGATGAAACGGAACAACATGATCAAATAGCCAAAAGGCACGACCATCATACTATGAAATGATAGTACTTTAAAAGCTTGATATGACAGGTATACAGCAAATTCTTAAGCAAGCCTACGGGCAAGATGATGATGAAAAGCCTACGGGCGGGATCCTAAGCGCAAAGACGCTAGTACCACTCGGTGCAAGTGATGCCACTGGGGCAAGTGTTAGTTTCCCGGTGATGCCACTGGGGCGAGTGTTAGATTCCCAGTGATGCCTCTGGGGCAGGTTTGAGTTCCCTGGGGAGGACACTAAGTGCAAGTTATTATTTCAAATCATAAAGTAACAGAAGAGAAGTACAAATCATGCCAAGTTATTGAACTGTTTTATGATCAAGTACTGTCAATCCATGAAACTTGTGAAATGTTATATATTGATTCACTCTAGCTTTGGCTTATGCGTTTTTCTAAAACCATTTCAGGTAACCTTGAGGAGTAGCTTTGGAGCCGTTCAGTGTTTTATGTTGTCACCTCTTTTTTTGATGTATAGGCCCTTTGAGCCTACCTTATTGTAATCAATGTTATCTTAGTAGAAAACTATGCACTGTTCTGGATTGTTCACTCGCTTCCGCTTTTATATATTTGTTTTATGGATTCCTCAACTCTTTTATCTTAGGCTTTTGCGAGCTTGCTCGTTGTCTGGTCATGGATTCATCTCCAAAGTGGGATGTGTTGTGACAGAAGTGGTATCAGAGCCCGAGTTGTTGAATTCTAGAGAACAAATCCAGAACTAGGAAAAACGAGGCACACAAGTATTAAGCACAATAAGTTCCTTAGAGAATTACCACTAGAGTAGGAAAATATCTTATAACTGTGAATTTTGTAGCTATGTCTATTAGCAGTGGCAGCGATTATGCCAGCAGTGATTTCTCCAGCAGCGACTCAGAGAGCGATCATGAAGTAGCACCACCTCCGGCAGTACCTGAAGAGGAAGAAGAATTATTCATCGTAAGCGAAGCCGTCCAAGAATAAGCACATGCCGACTCAGTGACAATCACTTCAGACCTCATAGCACGAGTGGCGATCGATTTCGAGGATAGTGCGAAAGAAGAAGTACGAGCCATGATCAACTACCACTTACGACTACTAGAACGAGCTTGCAAAGTAGCAAGAGCATCTATTCAGCATTGGGAGTTCGAGTACCTGATGGAAGGAGCAAGAAATCGCATCCTGCGCAGCCACAATGATGAAGTCCAACCAGAGGAAGCAGTGGAAGAAGAACCTATGGAATGGCACGACCAGGGATAGAATCTCGACCAAGGAGGAGACCCCGAGGAAGAAGAAGAGGAGGATCCAAGCGAGAATGAAGAAGAAGAGGACATCGACATAGATCACGAGGAATGGATCTATCCGCCCTATGAGTGGCCGAGTGACCTGGATAATTAGTAGCATTAATTCCTATCATCCGGAATATTTTGTCACATGTCTAGTCACGCTTATGCTTCCTTATTTCGAAAGCATCTATTGTGGTAAGATTAGTAAGAAAAAATCTCATCCTTTATTTTTAACTATAAGTTCTTATGTCAGAATGGTTAACACCTGCACCAATGGTCAAGGAAGTCACTAGATCACCGATCTTCGGGACATGATACGGACTCTCGCAGGAGTCGTACAAGCGCAACAAGAAACCATTGAGCAAATGCGCCAACAGCCTGCGAATGAGCCTAGAGAAGACGAAGTGGTCAACCCTGCCCAACAAATCAACAATGTAGCAGCCGTGAAAGAATTTCTCAAGCTCAAGCCTCCGACTTTCTCAGGAGGCATGGACCCGATCAAGGCAAATGAATGGATCGCTGAAATAGAAAAGAACTTCCGACTTATTCGTTGCTCAGACTTGCAGAAAGTCGAGATATGAGCATACTTTCTCATAGGAGAAGCAAATCGCTGGTGGAATTTGAAAAGTCTCGTCGAACCCAACATTACTTGGGTAAGATTTTTAGAAATTTTCCGAGAGAAGTTCATGCCCCGCTCGATGTAGAACGCAAGGCGTTTAGAGTTCGAAAATCTGAAGCAACGAGGCACTATGACGGTAGAAGACTATGAAGCCAAGTTCACCAATCTTGCTGTCTATGCGCCATACTTGGTGGCTAGTGACGAGATTAAGGCCTGAAAATTTGAGGAAGGGCTCAAGCACGAAATCCGGAAGATTGTTCGCCCCTTTCAACTGCCGACATATGCTGAAGTTTTGGATAGAGCCATTCTAGTGGAGCAAGACGTAGATGAAGCAAAACGTTTCAACGAGAGGAAGAGGAGCCAGAATCAAGGAGGGCCCAGTCACTTCAAGAAAAGCAACTTTGGAAGGAATCAACCAAGAAACCCAAGGCCGCACTCAGGAGGACAAAGACCGCCTTGTCCCAAATGTGGGAAAATCATGGGGGAGAATGCTGGGCTAGAGGACCACTTAAATATTTTGGATGCGGTAAAGAAGGACACTTCAAAAACAACTACCCTGGCGTAGCCACTGGAGCAAATACAGTACAAGTTGGAGACTAGAGGATCAACACCGACAATCAAGGAAATCGAAACCAGAGACAAGGGAGAGCTTTCGCACATGTACCAGGTGACCCCAGGAATGACGAAGGAATCATGGCAGGTAGAATTTACATCTACGATCTCCCTACTTATGCATTATTCGATTCAGGATCCACACTTTCGTTTATCTCTGAATCCCACGCCAACGAAATACCAAAGAATTTCGAACCATTAGATTTCGATCTATTGGTATCCCAACCAATGAGTAAAGAAGTTCTGTGCTCAACAGTTTTTCGAAACTGTGAAGCTCATATTGGAGGAGTGCCCGCGCTTATAGACTTAATACTCTTAGCCATGGACCATTTCGACGTGATAATCGGCATGGACTGGTTATCTAAGTTCAACGCGAAAATCGATTGCGCTGCGAAACATATCACTTTTGAAGCATCGGAAGGAGAGAAGTCTAGACTCCAGGGGGAGAAGATTTCCTCCCAACCTTATTTTATTTCAGTGTCAAAGTTCGACAACTTTTGCAAAAAGGTTGTCAGGGATACTTATGTAGTATCTCTACAACTCTAGTAAACCACCCCTCGGTAGATGACATTCCAATAGTCCGAGAATTTCCTGATGTTTTTCCAGCAGAACTACCTGGAATGCCAATTGACCGAGAAATCGATTTCTCCATTAATGTTATACCCGGAGCTCAAACAATCTCAAAGGTACCTTACAAAATGGCACCAGCAGAGCTAAAGGAATTGAAGACGTAACTGCAGGACTTGGTAGATAAGGATTTCATCCGACCCAGTTCATCGCCATGGGGAGCGCCGGTCCTGTTCGTGAAGAAGAGAGATGGAACTATGCGTCTATGTATCGACTACCGAGAACTGAACAAAATCACCATCAAGAACAAATACCCGTTGCCGCGAATTGACGACTTGTTCGACCAACTTCAAGGAGCTCAAGTGTTTTCAAAAATCGACCTTCGTTCCGGCTACCATCAGCTTAAGGTCAAGTCAGAAGACGTTCAGAAGACTGCTTTCCGCACGAGATATGGTCACTACGAATTTTCGGTTATGCCATTCGGAGTTACTAATGCACCAACAACATTCATGGACCTCATGAATAGAATTTTCGCCAACCACCTCGATGATTTCGTGATAGTATTCATCGACGACATACTCATCTATTCAAAAGACGAAGGGCAGCACGCTATCCATCTAACAACCGCACTTCAAATCCTGCGAGAAAAGAAGCTCTACGCAAAGTTCAACAAATGCGAATTTTGGCTCGAGAGCATCCATTTCCTCGGCCACATCATCAACAGAGAAGGAATTTCAGTAGATCCTTAGAAGATAGAAACCGTTTCCAACTGGTCTGCTCCTACCTCAGTAGCAGAAGTTCGCAGCTTTCTAGGACTTGTCGGCTATTACCGACGCTTCGTCAAAGACTTCTCAAGGATTGTCGTACCAATGACGCAAATCACTGGGAAGGGAGAACGTGAAGAATGTTTCCAAGAATTAAAGAAAAGATTGACTACAGCACCTGTGCTAACTCTGCCCAAGGGAGAAAAAGGTTTTGCGGTCTACAGCGACGCTTCACTCAGAGGACTAGGATGCGTTTTGATGCAAGAAGGAAGAGTTATTGCCTATGCCTCACGACAATTGAAAGCACATGAGAAGAATTACCCCACTCACAACCTGGAGCTTGCAGCGGTCATTTTCGCACTAAAGATTTGGTGCCACTACCTGTACGTAGTCACTTGTGATGTCTTCACTGATCACAAGAGCCTAAAGTACATTTTCACCTAGAAGGAGCTAAACCTCAGACAACGGCGATGGTTGGAACTCATGAAGGACTACGACCTGAATATCCAATATCATCCTGGAAAGGCCAACATAGTAGAAGACGCACTCAGCAGAAAAGGCACCCCTATCTAGCTCACCTCTCGGCAATCGTAATCGACCCTATCAACATAGAAGAAACCAAAGCATCCCAGCAAGACGACCCCAAACTGCGGAAAATTTTCGAAGACGCCAAAAGCAATCCAGATGGAGAGTTCACCACTCATGACGGCCTACTCAAATTCCGCAACCGCATATGCATCCCCAATCAAGAAGAAGTCAAGAGGAAGATCATGGATGACAACCATAGATCCAGATTTGCAATTCATCCAGGACGGACGAAAATGTATCAAGACGTGAAGAAATCATATTGGTGGATGGGAATGAAGCGAGATGTTGCATACTACGTCATTCGATGCCTTCAATGCCAACAAGTAAAAGCTATCCGACAAAAGCCAGCAGGACTACTCCAGCCATTACCAATTTTGAAATGGAAATGGGAAGACATCACAATGTACTATGTCATTGGATTTCCACGATCAGCCAAAGGCAACAACGCGATCTGGGTCATCGTCGACCGATTGACCAAATCAGCCCAATTCATACCTATCAAGAACACTTACTCGATGGACCAAATGGCCGCCACTTATGTTCGTGAAATCATTCGATTGCATGGAACCCCCATATCCATTATTTCTGACCGAGACCCGCGCTTCGTATCGAGATTCTGGAAAGCACTTCAGAAAGCCATGAGAACAAACAGCACTCAACTTCATCACGGCTTTTCACCCACAGACAGATGGACAATCCGAAAGAACGATTCAGACACTAGAGTTCGCTTACAACAACCATCAAGCAAGCATTGGGATGTCACCATTTGAAGGCTTGTACATAAGGAGATGCAGATCACCAGTATGCTGGACAGAAGCTGGAGAGACAGAACTCACATGACCAGAAATTGTGCAAGAAACCACGCAGAAGATCAAGCTAATCCAGGAACGATTGAAGACAGCCTAGGACCGACAGAAGAGCTATGCACATACACGACGAAGGGAGCTTGAATTTCGAGAAGGCGACAAAGTATTTCTGAAGGTATCACCCACGAAAGGCGTCATCAGATTTGGTAAGAGAGGGAAGCTGAATCCTCGCTACCTTGGACCATTCGAAATCCTTGAAAGGATTGGCCCCGTAGCTTATCGTCTAGCACTTACCCCAGAATTGGCAAACGTCCACAACGTATTTCACGTATCGATGCTTCGTCAATATATCTCAGATCTGTCTCACGTATTGACCCAACTACCGATCCAGATCCAAGAGAATTTATCCTATGAAGAGCGACCAGTCAGATTTTTGGATGGACAGGAGAAGCAGCTCAGGAACAAGACCATTCCACTAGTGAAAGTCTGGTGGGAGAATCAGTCCGCCACGAGGCTACTTGGGAGAAGGAGACTGATATGCGTCAGAAGTACCCTCAGTTATTTACATAAGGTATAACTTTTTAAACCGCTCTTTGCATCTATTAAATCTGTTTAAAGTTTGGGGACCAAACTTCCATAAGTTAGGGAGGATGTAAAATCCCGACCCTAAGAATTAGTCTATTTTTAAGCATTTACTCGTCAAAAAAGATGTAAAAAAAATAAAAAAAAATAAAAACCTAAGGTTAGGGAGCCGGTAAGAGTAAGGCCCGACCATAGAACCCTTTGGCCACAAAGGCTTCGGCCTAGAAGCTTAGGAGACCCCAACAGCCGAGCAACCGAGCAGCCCAGCAGTTGGTTGCCGAGGAGCCAAGCAGTCGGACTACTGGACTGTTGAGCATCCCATGCACCTAAGGCTAGACCTTCGGCACCTTCTGCCCTTCGGCCATTTCGGACAAATGGGAAAAAGACAAGATCCGACAAAAAGTACAAAGGATTCTTGCAAAAAACTGAGCTCCCAAGATTCCCACCAAAAATCTGTCACCACTAGGAATCCCGCCGAAAAGTTGTCGGGAATAACGGCCGGTCGGCTGACACCACAATCGGACAAACGGCGCGCGGCTAAAAGCTGCAGCTGCCAGGAAATCAGGTAGGCGCCGCCCACCGGTCGGCCAGAATCCTTTTGGCACCAAAACGATTCCCTTTCCCTCCAGACTATAAATAAGGACCCCGAGACCCTTCAAACTTCACACCACCCTTCTCCCCGAGCATATCACTCTCTGTTTCTCTCTCTAGAAGTTGTTCCGACACTTCGTCGTTCGGCACTTCACCGTTCGGCCAGAACCATAAAGTCCTTACTTGTCCAATCAGTCGGACAAGCTTCCCCTTACCCCTTAGTGTCCGACCAGTTCCTTGGCGAGCACTACCCGAGTAGAGGAGGCCTTCAGCAATCCATCAGTCTAACCCAACCATCCACCGATCAAAGCTTCATCTCGGCAGCCATCCAGACCAGAAGCTCAGGTAAACTCTTGACCCATTCGGTCTACCTTGTCATTATTCTATTTGGCCAGTCCTCCAAAGGACTCAGCCGCACAAAAGGATAGCCCAATAGCTTCCTTTTAGCTCCTGCCGACGCATCCCAGAACCCTTATTCGGCTCGACAGAAATGCCAAGTGCACGACACTTAGCTAAAAACTAGCCCAAGCATCCTGTTGACCTCCGGCTGAACCGTCTTCAGTACGGATGACCTGTCCAGACCATTCCCGAACACGTCTGACCCTTCCCGTACCCACTGCCGACGTCCCAAGTTGCCCGAGCATAAGTGGTCGGTAGAGGGACAGTCTGCCATTTAGAAGCCTTAGCTTCTTAAGCTCGGCTACACCTCCAACTATTCGGGCAGTTAGCCCTAAGACTTTCCGACCACCTCAAAGGTCATTTCGACCAGTCCTAACAACCGAAGCGCTTTTCCCCGCACTGCCAGAGCTCGCCTATTCCGTCGGCAGCTCGGAAGAGAACCCTTCGGACCAATAACCCTCTGATAGCCATCAGTGGACTCTCGTTTGAGCACTGTTCGGCAGGAAGACCAGACCTCCGGCCACTCAGGTTTTCGGAAAGAAGCTAAGCTTCGGCTATTAACTCGGTCCACAGAGTAGTCGGCTAGAAATTGATTAATCCTATGTTTTGACAGATTCGAGTCCAGTACCACTTTAGAAATCAAGTCAAGAAACCCTACCACTTTCAGGTGAATCTCTATATACCATGTTTACTCGTACACTTTTGAGATGCTCATTTCTTTTGAAAATATTCATTGTTTAATAAAATAAAAATGAAGCACCAATTCTTTCTTTTACATGGATCAAACGGTCGATTTCGGACGACGGGATATATAACTGGAATGAAGATGAAACGGAACAACATGATCAAATAGCCAAAAGGCACAACCATCATACTATGAAATGATAGTACTTTAAAAGCTTGATATGACAGGTATACATCAAATTCTTAAGCAAGCCTACGGGCAAGATGATGATGAAAAGCCTACGGGCGGGATCCTAAGCGCAAAGACGCTAGTACCACTCAGTGCAAGTGATGCCACTAGGGCAAGTGTTAGTTTCCCGGTGATGCCACTGGGGCGAGTGTTAGATTCCCGGTGATGCCTGGGGCAGGTTTGAGTTCCCTGGAGAGGACACTAAGTGCAAGTTATTATTTCAAATCATAAAGTAACAGAAGAGAAGTACAAATCATGCCAAGTTATTGAACTGTTTTACGATCAAGTACTGTCAATCCATGAAACTTGTGAAATGTTATATATTGATTCACTCTAGCTTTGGCTTATGCGTTTTTCTAAAACCATTTCAGGTAACCTTGAGGAGTAGCTTTGGAGTCGTTCGGTGTTTTATGTTGTCACCTCTTTTTCTGATGTATAGGCCCTTTGAGCCTACCTTATTGTAATCAATGTTATCTTAGTGGAAAACTATGCACTGTTCTGGATTGTTCACTCGCTTCCGCTTATATATATTTGTTTTATGGATTCTTCAACTCTTTTATCTTAGGCCTTTGCGAGTTTGCTCGTTGACCGGTCATAGATTCATCTCCAAAGTGGGATGGGCCGTGACAGTTACACTAGAGTTATAGTACAAGTTATAGTGCATTGTAACTATTCAAAATGCATTGTAACTTTTCCAACATACAATATAACTTATCCAAAAATATAAGTTACAGTGCTAGTACAATGAGAGTTATAGTGGAGTTACAGTACAAGATACATGGAAGAGTTATAGTGCTTGTCTGAGAGTTACAATACAAGTTATAGTGGAGTTACAGTACAAGTTACAATACACTCTAACTTGTTCAAAATGCATTGTAGCTTATTTAATATGCCATATTTTGTACCATAACTCACAAGATAGAGTACATATTGAACAAATTACAGTGCATTTTTGTAATATAACTTGTACAGATTAGGACAAACTAAAACACATTAGGTTAAACTAAAACGCATTAAGACAATGGACTAGCACTGTAACTTATACAAAATGCACTATAACTTGTTCCAAAATGCACTGTAACTTATTCAAATTTAAGTTACAGTGCTAGTACAATGGAAGTTACAGTGGAGTTACAGTACAAGTTACATGGGGGAGTTACAGTGTTTGCGCGAGAGTTAAAATACAAATTACAGTAGAGTTATAATACATGTTACAGTGCATTGTAACATGTTCAAAATATACTATAACTTGTACTGTAACTTCACTGTAACTCTCATTGTATTAGCACTATAACTTGTCCAAAATATAATGTAACTTGTCCAAAATACAAGTTACAATGCTAGTACAATTGAGGTTACAGTGGAGTTACAGTACAAATTACATGGGGAGTTACATGGGTGGAGCGATGAGGTTATAGTGGAGTTACATGGCTGGAGTAATGAAGTTACACTACTAGTAGAGTGAGGGCTAGAGTGATATTTTTTTACATAATTTTATTCAATATAGATCTTATTTGATAGATATTCTTGTGTAAATTTCAAAAATATTTTTTTTACAAAAAATAGATTTGTATAATTTAAGATAACATCTTTTTAAATTTACAAATAAATGTCACATGGAAAGAGATAAGGAGTGAGCACGAATATAAAAAGGGTATAAATATAAAATTATACAAAAATGACCTAGAAAGGGATGAAAACTTATTACACATGTGTTACACAGCAATACGTCCCCAAAATGGGATCCACCAAAAAAATTTATGAATTATAAATGCAGCCCTTAAATTAATAAGACTTGGTTGGACTAAATTT
>NMUG010008617.1:0-11568 GCA_002855965.1 Monotropa hypopitys
TATTTATCATACGAATTATTTTGAGAAGAAAATATCAAATTATCACTACCTTTATCCATTAAGCATAGATTATTCATTTTACCTTCATTATCACTAGAATGAGAAGATTCTTCTTCCAAGGCTAAGATAACCAATTTTTTAAATGCCCTTTTTTCAAGAGGACAATGGGACTTGTAATGTCCCGGTTCTTGCACCCGACACATATAACCTGTGAAATTTTACCTTTCTCATCCTTTCTTTTATTGAGGTACTTTTTGAATTTCTTTGTGACAATGGTAATTTTCTCATCATCGTCAGAAAATGAAAATGAACTCTCCTCCTCCTTTTTTTCTTATAAGCACACAAAAGTACCATTGCAGTTGTCTTTGAGTTCTAGATGCATCTTCTCTGTCAAGAGTTTGCCTATAAGTGTATCAATAGAGCAAGTAGTAAAGTCCATGGTTTGCAGGATGATGGATTCCTTGATTTTCCATTTCTTGGACGTAGACTTAAGAATTTTTCTTTCCATTTAAGAGTTAGTATATGTCTTGCCAAGATATTTCAAAGAATTAATAATGTCATTGAATCTAGAAAACATGCAAGAAATAGTCTCATGATCATGCATTGAAAACAATTCATATTCATGAACTAATATATCAAATTTTGCTTCTTTAACTTGAGATGTGCATTCATGAGTTGCAACTAATCTATCCCAAATTTTCTTTGCCGATTCACAAGTTAAGATGCGATTATTTTCATTTGAATCTAAAGCACAATATAGCAAGTTCATGGATCTACAATTTTGTCAACCTTTTTCTTATCACTATCATATCATTCAGTATAGTATTTTTGAGGAACATGTGGACCATTTACAATGGTCATCCATAAATCATAATCGATAGATTGAATGTAAATGCGCATATGATTTTTCCAATAGGAAAATTTTGTTCCATCAAAATAGGGAGGTCTAGAAGAGGATTGTCCTTCAAGAGCATATGAGGTTTCCATTACGATCTTTTGCTCAAGATGGTTAAGTCAAAAAGATCAAAATAATACGATGATCAAAAAGTTGAGCATGAGGCTCTGATACCAATTGTTGGTCCCAAAATGCAACCAAGAGGGGGGTGAATTGGTTGGACAACAATAATGATCAAATAAAAATTTATATAATAACTTGCAATACAAGAAACTATATATCAAAAATATGTTTGTACAATCGAGGCTCAAGAGACAATCTCAATCTCCTTACATTGCACTTTGATTATTGCAATACGGCAATGGTTAAGGTTTCAAGCTTCAGATTGTTTCTAGAATGGGAATTGGAAAATACTTTTGATATAATATATATATATATAATCACAAGAATAAAATAGCAAGAATAAAGTTAAAGACATAGAGAGAAAGAGACAAGTACATACAGATGTAAAAAGGTTTGATAGGCTGTGTCTCTCCCTACCTATATCCACTTCCCCCACAACTTATGAAGGATTTCACTAATCGAAAGGACAACCACACAACGTGATTCCCAAAAATTACAATTGAGAACTTTCAAGGGTGACCTCCAACCGTTACAACCAAGGACCTTCGAGGGTGGCCTTCAACCTAACTATTGGGGGCCGGACCAAGAAGGGAGGCTGGAGCTATAATTCATCCAGTCGGAGGTCCAATTAATCAGACAGAGGTCAAGCGACCGAACAAGAGTATGGCATACGGAGGGGCGTCTTGGGGATCACTTTGGCATGTAAGGTTTATTGCCAGGGACATCTCCTGGACAACGGTGCAGAGTACTGAATAGTCACTCTTCGGACAGACAGTGCACAACCTCGACTGTAGGAAAGATTCTCTAGGGGGACAGCATCCTGGATTCTCCCCTAATGGCATACACATGCCTGACAGTGGAATCAGCTTTCCAGGATTCCTGCAGCATGTCAGTCCACTTTTCAGCTTTCCATCCGCCCAATGCTGTCGGTCGTCGCCCTGCCACTCAGCCACCCACGCGCACAGACAGAACATGCGCATTGTCCCAAGGTGCCAGGATGTGGGCTCACCTATGCCAAAGTGCATACCGGACACTCGCTGATGATTCTATATAAGGAGGAGAGCATTCTATATTTGAGGTACATTGTTCTTCAAGGCCTAAACTCTGTCAAATTTCTCTCTCTCTCTCTCTCTAGAAGAACTTGCTGACTTAATCATCAAAGGGTTCACTGGTGGCATTACTGGTAGCCTAATATTTCTTTTTTTTTTTGCAGATTGTTCATCCAAGCACCACCTCTAGCTGTTTGGATCAACCAGTTGAACGCTTACCCCCCAACAATTGGAGACTCCGATGGGGAAACCTTTTAACTATTCAAACACTCATTCCTCTCATACTTCGATCAAAACATGAACTCCAAGAACCAGAACACCTCGAAGGTGACGGTCATAGGGCTAAGGGAAAGGAGGTCATTAAAGGAGATAGAACCCCAGACTCCGTTACCCGTACTCCCGAGTGAGCTCTTGCTGAAGATGTCAGCTACCACACAATAACATGTCCTGGTCCTCCAATGAACCTGACCACCAAATAGTACATTTTCTAACTACAAGGCGATCTAGAGAGGAAGAATGATCAAATTAATGCCCTTATACATGAGATGGTCTACTTAAGGGAGGCGGCCATGAAGAAGAGGACGGTCCCAGCTCCCATTCATGCTAAAGATTATGACCCAGAGCACCAGATGCCCTCACCGAATAGAAGCAGGACCTCCGGTGGAGAAAGGGTGTCAGCATTGAACCGTCTGGGGAGAAGGCGGGATGAAATCCCTCTCCGGAGGGGTGGAAATGAGGACCATCGCATTAGATGGTGCCTCTCACTTGTCCGAAATAGGGATGAACATTCGACAGAAAGCCAGAGGCAGACCATCTTGGATCCACTGGGTCCCAAATCAATGGTACCAGTGGACAGGCCCCATTCAAGGGTAGGGCGAGAGCCATCGCCATCCAAGAGCCACAAATGGAGTGGCTATGGAGATAGTCGGGCTCCACGCTCGGAGTAAGAGATAACCAGAGCCTGAGAGTGGAGGTCCGACCAGCATAGCCAGACAAGCAGCACCGACTGGAAAGATTGCACGCACCCCATTTTCTCCAAAGATTGAGGCCATAAGGCCCCCGACAGGATTCTCAACCCCCAAGTTCAATAAATATGACCCCAAAATAGACTAATATACCCACATAGTTCATTTTCGACAAATGATGTCCTTATAGTCAAGAGAGAATGCACTTATATACAAGCTCTTCCCCTCCATCCAGGCGAGTTTGGACTCTTATGATTTGACCGACTGCCAGCTGGATCCATCACATCTTGAAGGGACCTGTCAACGGCCTTCCTGGCTCGGTTCATTATCAGCTTGAGAGTAAATAAAGAGGTTGATTCCCTCCTAGGCCTACGACGAGCGAGGTCAGAATCTTTACATCAGTACGCAGCCCGGTATTGGGACCTATACAATGAGATTGAAGACTGCAACTAGAAGATCGCGGTGACATCTTTCAAGATCAGCTTGGACCACTCCAGTCAAGAGTTTGAAGATTTGATGTTGTTCCCTTCGGCCATAATGAACGAGCTCATGGCCAAGATTGACCTCCACTCAAAGCTTGAGGAGGCCAAGGAGAAAAGAAGCAAGGCCGAACAATGCTCTGGCCACGGCACGTCAAACAGTGGTTCAGTGCAGAAGAAGGAAATCAACATTGTCCAGAAAGGGGAGCCCCGAACCTACAAGCCATATGAGTTTGTAGCCTACATCACTGTATTCAAGGAGCCAACCTTCTTACTCCTATGCGAAATAAAAAAGGAACCATTCTTTAGGTGGCCTGAGAAACAGTTGGGAGCCCCCAGAAAGGTCAATGATAAATTCAGGTGTTCCTACCATAGGGAAAAGGGCCACCTGACCACAAATTGTCGAGCATACAAGAATTTCCTTGAGGAGATGGTGACAGCCAGACACCTCGGTCCTTACATTGACACAAAAAAGACTATTGCTAAAGCAGGTCAGGCGGATCCAAAATTGGTGTTAAGGATGATCAACGTTATCCATGGCATGGTGGATCACCATCAGGAAGAGAAACTCTGGTTAGAGTTGGAGCAAATCGCTGGAAGAGAAGACCTGTCGGTACAATCAATGCCAAAGAAGTACAAGTCAGAGCCCAGGTAAGCTATTACATTTTCATACAGGGATTCCGACATGGTACAACACCCTCGTGATGATGCCCTGTTCGTCACACTGCAAATCACCGAATTCAACGTCCGAAGGGTCCTCATTGACCTCGGTAGTTCAGCCGATGTCATGTACTATTCCATGTTCAAGAAGATGTGATACAAAGATGAAGACTTACAACCGACCGATGTACCACTAGTGGGATTTAATGTGGCCTCGGTCTGGCCACTTGGAAAAATCCTCATCCCCGTATCAATCGACTCGGTCAGAACCGAAGTGGAATTCGTGGTGGTCGACATCCCCTCGCCCTACAATGCTATCTTGGGCCAAACCTGGGTCCACAGTATCAAGAGAGTGGCTTCTACATACCACCAGGTAATCAAATTCATTAGTAGACAAGGAGTTAAAGAGCTTCGGGGTGACCAAATGTCGATGAAGCAGTGCTATATTGTTGTTGTCAAAGGAAAGTTCACTCCCGAGAAGGTACATTGGGTGGAGGTTACGGAGCAACCAGTACTTGAGGACGTCGGTACAAGTGCCTTTGAAAAGTCAATTTGGGATCTTGTGACCGTACCCTTGAGTGTTAATGATCTAGAGTGCTTGTTTCTTATCGGATCCTTACTGGCCCATGTGGAATGAAAGGACCTGATTAACCTCCTCAAAAGCAACATAGAGGTGTTCGCTTGGACTCCCTATGAGATGCCAGGCATTGACCCGGGCTTCATTAGCCATCACCTCAACATTCGGTTGGAGTGTCGACCAGTCATTCAGAAGGCCAGACGGTTGGCAGCCGCTCATGCCGATGCTGTTATAGAATAGGTTGATCGGGTGACCGAAGCTCAGGCAATCCAAGAAGTTCAATACCCCACCTGGTTGGCTAACATCGTGGTGGTCAAAAAGAATACTAGCAAGTGGAGAGTCTGTGTAGATTACACCAACCTCAATGAGGCTTGCCCCAAAGATAGTTTTCCTGTGCCAAGGATAGATCAGCTGGTCAACTCAACGGTCAGACATCTTTGCATGAGCTTCATGGATGCCTACTGAGGGTATCACTAGTTAGCAATGTTCAATTCGGACCAAGAGAAGACAACATTCATCACTCCTCGTGGTCTCTTATGTTACAAAGTCATGCCCTTCGGCCTCAAGAATGCCAGGGCAACATACCAGAGGATGATCACAAAAATGTTCAACTCCCAACTCAACAACACCCTCGAGGCATACATCGATGTTATGGTTGTCAAAAGCAATGCTAAAGACCGTCACCTAGTGGACCTCTAGAGCATCTTCAACATCCTGAAGGAACACAGGCTTCGGCTCAATACTTCAAAGTGTGCCTTTGGTGTCAGTTTCAGGAAGTTCCTGGGATACCTGGTGACGCGACAAGGCATTGAGGCCGACCCATCCCAAATCTCGACCATCCAAAGGATAGAAGATCCAAGGACCCTTAAAGAGGTACAGAAGCTAGCAATAATGATGGAAGCTCTAAACTGGTTCATCAGTCGACCCTCGGACAAGTGTTGACCATTTTACGAAGTCTTGAGAAAGAATAGCCAATGATATTTCGAATGGACCGATTAGTGCAAAGATGACCTCAGCTACCTGAAAATCTATCTCTCTTCGGTTCCTCTTCTTTCCAAACCAATGGAGGGGAAGATTTGTTCTTTTACTTGGTCGTAACACGACATGTCGTAAGCTTGGCATTGGTTCGGCAAGAAGGTAACGAGCAACTCCTGGTCTATTTTTCCAGCAAGTCCCTCATCAATGCAGAAACCAGGTACCTTTCCTTGGAAAAACTTGCCTATGCCCTAGTTATTGCTTCGAGGAAACTTGTACCTTATTTTCATGCACACACTATTGTCGTCTTGACTGAGTTCCCTCTTCGGTCACTATTAAGATGTGCTGACTTATCCGGCCAAATAACTAAGTGGGCCATCGAGCTTGCCAACTTTGACATCAAGTTCCAACCCAAGACGACCATGAAGGGTAAGATCCTTGCCGACTTCATCATCGAGTACTCCTCTCAGTCTTAGGAATCTCGAACTAGAGAAAATCATGCAACTAAAGCCCAACCACAACAATTTCCAGATGATGAATCTTGAAGGCTATTCGTGGAAGGCGCTTTAAACTGCCGAGATAATGGGACCAGAGTAGTACTCATTTCACCAGAGGGTGTTACTCACGAGCATTCCCTTCGGTTCAACTTCAGTGTTTCCAAAAATGAAGTTGAGTACGAAGCTCTACTCGCCGGACTCAAAGCAGCCGAAGAATTGGAGATTCGGAGCCTCGAGGTCTATAGCGACTCTCAGCTCGTAGTAAACCAAATCAACGGTGACTATGAGTGTCGAGAAGAGAAAATTGAAAGATATGTCCATAAAGAAAGGGAAACACTGGGGCTATTCAAATAGATCCAGATCTAGTAGGTCAGTAGGGAGCAAAATACTCATGTTGATGCTCTCGCGTGGATATCTTTAGTAGCATAAGGCAAGGAGCTATGTACAATCAGCATCCAGAGCATGGACCAACCTAGCATAGACTCGCCGAAGCATGCTATGGTCTACTTCATCAGCCAAGGTCTAAGTTGGATGGACCCCATCATTTCCTTTTTAAAGGACGACTCATTACTAGAGCACAAGAGGAATGCCCATAGTATAGTTCACAATTCGGCACGGTTCTGGTTATGCCCAAAATCCAAGCTCTACAAACAATCATTTTTTGGGGCGTATCTCCTGTGCGTACATCCAATATTAGTGGATAGGGTGTTGCAGGAGCTCCATGCCGGCAGTTGTGGCACCCACACAGGGGGAAGATCAATTGCACATAGAGATATCTCTCAGGACTATTGGTGGCTGAAGATAATAGAAGATGGGGAAGAAATTGTGAAGAAATGCGATTCCCGTCAAAGGTTTTATCCAATCATCCGATCGCCTACCGAAGAGCTCACTCCTCTGACCAGTCCATGGCCCTTTACTTAGTGGGGTTTGGACATCATTGGTAAGCTCCCTACGGCAACTGGGGGATTCAAATTCTTGATCATTATAACAGACTACTTCTCCAAGTGGGTAGAGGTCGAACCTCTGGTCATTATAGAAGACAAAGACGTAAAAAGGTTTGCATGGAAAAACATAGTCTCTCGCTTCGGCATCCTCTACGCCTTCATTTCTGACAACAACACTCAATTTTTGAGGGATCTCTTCACAAATTTCTATGCCAAACACAGAATAAAATTCTACAACTCAACCCCCCACTACTCCAAGGCAACAGACAGGCCGAAACTTCAAACAAGACAATCGACAGCGGAATCAAGAAGAGACTCCAAGTAGCGAAAGGCAAATGGGCCGAAGATCTCCCCAGTGTCTTATGGGCTTGCCGAATGACTCATCGGTGATCTACAAGACAAACATGATTCTCACTATCCTTCAGCATGGAAGAAGTCATACCACTAGAAGCCGGATTGCCAACCATTAGAACTAAATCATTTGGAGATGCTTCCAATAGTGCAGCAATAGAGAAAGACTTAGACCTGACTGAAGAAAGACGAAATTCAGCTAAGATCAGACTAGCGTCAAACCAACAAGGGGTGGATAGGAGTTTCCCTCGAACGGATTATGCCCAGGCTTTCAAAACAGATGACCTTGTTCTGAGAAAGGTGGTTGGAAACAAAAAGAAAAGTTCTGATGACAAGCTCGGCCCCAAACTAGGAAGGGCCGTACAGATTGACTGGCTAGGAGAGGACTAGGGCTTATAGACTCGAAGGGTTGGATGGCATACCGATACCAAGACCATGGAATGCAACCAATCTAAGGACATATTATCACTGAGCAAATTGTACTACGGCCAAGGGCCCTTGCTTATCAATGAAATAGTTGTTACAAATTCCAATCTCATCTCTCTGATCAGCCTAGTTGCCGTTCATCCATAAAACGTGCAAACAGTTATCCGGTGGTATTGCTGAAATAGCACAGTTTCCGTTCATCTATAAAATATACAAGCAGCTATTCGATGGTATTGTCGAAGCAGCACAGTTGTCGTTCATCTATAAAATGTGCAAACAACTATTTGGTGGTAATGCCGAAGCAGCATAGTTGTAGTTCATCTATAAAACATGAAATCATCTATTTGGTGGCATTGCCAAAGCAGCACAGTTGCCGTTTATCTATAAAATGTGCAAGTAGCTATTCGGCAGTATTGCCGAAGTAAATGTAAAGATGTTTTGCTAAATCATAGAAGTATAAAAAACGACAAGCCAAAGACCAAAGTTTCGATCATCAGAACCCCATCCTCGGCTAGGGGGATAGGGACAGTACAAAACAAGTTGTAAACAAACAGACAGGCTGAAGAAAAAACTTAACAAAATTCAAAAGTTTTTCCAAGAATACAAAGGTCTGGCCAGAAGTCGGCCCAGAACAAAACATATACATCAAAAAGTAAAAAGAAATTCATCAGGCTCTAGAAATAGTAGGATTGGCCTTAACAGGCTCGGTTCCAGCAACAACTACCCCTCTAGATTCTGGAGTCACTAGTACAATAAGCCAAGCCCCACCAATGGATGAAGCCATGGGAGGAATGACCTTTATTGACTCAGCGTCATCCTTCACTTTAAGAGAAACAAGGTCGCAGACCCAACCCTTCTAAAAAAGCAAGTCCTTGATACGAGCTACGTGGCTGTTGTACTCGGCCTCGGCCTCATCAAAACCTTTGTTAAAGAACTCGTCCTCAAGCCAACCATTCTTTTGTTGGCCTCTTCCAGCTTGACATAGGCCTTCTCAAAATCGGCCCTCAACAGTTGGATCTCTGCATCCTTGGAAGCTATCTCTGCATTCTTAAAACTAATACTAACTTCAAGGGACTTGGTCTTTTTAGCCAACTCTATGGACGTGTTTTTGGCCTCCTCCAGCTTATTCTAGCTGTCCTCACTGGCCTTTCGAGCTGAGTGAGAGGTGATCAGTAGCTCAGCAATATGCTGAATCACACAAATGTCGGCGGTCATCATCTGCCAATACCAGAAATTAACAACCCAAAGCCAAAGAAAAAGATAAAAATGGACGAATATATGGATCGTACCTAACCGGTGTGGTACATCATGTGATGAAAGCAAGATCTTAGGCCGAGGGAGAGCTCCTCTACATCCTTTGGCAGTGTAAAGGCTTGGGCGAGAGCCATGGCCACGACCGATCTCTCTCCCATCGGTGGCCACAAGCTCATACCCTTCATACAAAAGGTAGGGGTCCACTTCGGCACCATGGCCGCATCTCCACCAACGGCCAACTGGGAGGACTCCGAAGTCCTAGTAGTAGCGACATTCGGAGTGACAGGGTCCTCTTCGTCTTGTGTCGCCTCTTTTTGGCACGAGCCTCCTTCAGCTCATCAGCAGTAGGAGCCATTTGACGGCACGTCTCTCTAGTGATAGCCATGATCGGTTCGGCATCGGCGGGGTCTGGCCAAACACGTCGGCAGCAATGTTCCCCGGCCTTCTTCTGGTGGTCATGTCCTCTTCTACTTCTTCGGTGCTATCAACTGAAGCCTATTGAGATTCCAAGGTATGAGTATATGTGGGTGTATACTCGAGAAATATGGGGGCCGAACATCTAGATGTGGGAAGCTCAGATACCTTCTTGACTCTATCCAAGTCGGCCTGGAATCTCAGACTATTGACAATACCAGAATCTGCAGAAATAAAACACAAGTTAGCAATGCTTTATATGACTGTTGGCCAGAGTTGAGAAGGTAGAGGCTCAGCTGGATCATCGGGCTTAAAGGGAACCTAGAAGCCCCCCCAAGGAATCGAATGCGCTGGAGACGATCATACAATCATCGGAATATTTGTCAGAATCTTTCAAGTCGGCAATCAGACTACCCTAATTTGGCCTCCTGTCGAAGTAGTATTTTCTGGATTTCTTGTTAAAACTGACCAGATAGCACCCGAATATGTCCTCAATGTAGATCATCTCCTTCCCTTGAAGGGTCGCATTCAGCTGAACCACCCCCATGATGATTCTAAAAACATTCACCGTTACTTGGGACGGCGTGAGGTACAACTGGCCAAAGAAATGACTCAGTGTAGGGTGAAAAGGGAACCGAATCCCACCTTCAACTATGGCTGGAATAGGAAGGTGAATGTGTGACAGTCCTGGTTCCACATCACCGACCAGGGCCAGAGAAAGATAAATGTCGTTTGGCACATCATACTATTCCCTAAAGTCCCGAATGGCCGACTCTGAGGACAACAATTGGTGAAACTTGTCATACCGCTTCTTTGGTGCTGTGCTAGCCGGACCTTTCACCTAGGGGAGTCGGACCCATCATAGCCAGACCCGCGCAGGCATCTCAGTTCCCGAACTCCTGGCATCAGGCAGCATCCTTATTTGTTGTACTTATAGTCCCTTCGGCATGTAACCTCCTACATCTGAAGGGCTAGACCCTTCTGTTCGGCAACCCTCCTTCGGTGAACACTACGATACCCCTGAGGGAGCCAGTCTGAGCTCAGACCTCACAACACAAAAAATCTCAAGACAAGTAGGGATAGTCTGTCAAGTGCCTCCTGGACCTACAGGCTACCACACTGATCGGTAGAGCATCATGTATGTTCCTTGTGGAAAGGACATGGCTCCTGGCCAACCGGCTATCTAGAGGAAGGTCCGCCCATCGGCAATGATTAAGAACAAAGTGCCTTAAAAGACCACTCGCAAATCCCCATACGTACGACCGCACCGGACCGCCAAATGTACCAGTCCATTCGGCCCATATTGTGCAACAATCAAAACTGATACCATACGGAGAGGCCCACAACGAGCTTATAACGCACCTAACTTCAGCCCCAAGGCAATCCCTCCCTATAAATACCCCTCCAGGGTACTGTTCATGGAGAAGAGGATTCAATTCCTAGCTCTCTGGCCCACTCTTGTTGTCTTTGTCTTCTTCTTGAAAAATGACTAACTTAAGCATTGGAGGCCCTGTCGATCACACTTGACCGGCGGGCACTAACACTTGTTTTGCAGTAGGGAAGCAAGGGGATCCATCTTTGTTCTTGCAGGCTATCCTACTCAGAGCTCCGGCGCAGTGCCCGACCGATTATCATCCGAAGGCTCAGACCGAAGACCAAGACTCTAAGAAGAACAACCACCGCAATTGGCGATTCCACTGGGGATATTAAAACCCAGACTCGATGGATCTCCTTTCTTTCTTGGGGCTTTTGATCTATGGGAACCGACATTCCTCTCTCGGTCAGGGGCATTGAGATTTTCGAGATTCCTCCTCTCCCTCCCCCTGCAATTCCCCATCACCTGTCCATGGGTATCTTTGATACTCCTACCCCCTATCATCCGACTGGTCCTAGCTCTGAGACTGTACACGCTATGGATACGCTCATGAAAAAGAAGGACACCGAAATCCTCTTCCTCAA
>NMUG010008618.1:0-11568 GCA_002855965.1 Monotropa hypopitys
GATCTGATTAAGGATGCATTTAAATTGTTAAGAAGGAATGAAATGATTATATAGGAATATGAGATATGAGGAATGAATGTATTATTTGAAAATTTACTTGAGGTTTAGATTTATTATGTTTAAATGAAAGTGTACTGATCCAGAATTTTCAATTCTTTTCATCATAATTTTAGGGCATTTTGTGAGATTTTCCACAAATTCCCTTTGATTTATTTTGAATTTTATTGATATTTGGGTCCCGAGGTTTATATTTGTGTCTTGTGAGGTTTGGTTTGCTCTAGAAAGGGTTTCGGGGTGTTTGTCGATGTTCGGGTGCTTGCCATGTTTATTTGGAAAGCACATATTTTAAAATGTTCAACCCTCCCCTTCCCTTTATATTTTGATATAGAGCATTGTTATTGGCCTTGCCTTTATTGCATTTCGATATGTGGTGGTGCCAATTGGCCTGTATATCGAAATACTGAAAGTCGCCTTCCCATTCATATTGCATTTCAATATATGGCATTTTTGGGTACCCTCTTGAAGCTGTATTTTGATATACAACCCCAACACATTTCAATGTATGTGCCCATTGGTTTGATCGTACTTTGTATTTCGAAATGCGATTCCTTCTCCTCTTTCTCTCTGTATATTGATATAGGCCTCTCATGGTTCCCCCTATGCTGTATTTCAATATGCAGCTTGAGTGCATTTCGAAATAGTGTACCAATGTTCATCTGTGAGGGTAAACAACATGGTTGTATATCGATATGCAACCCTTTTGTATATCGATATGCAGTAGTTCGACAGTCATTTTGGCAAAAGTTTTAAGGGACATTTATGTCTTTTTGAACTCGATATATATATACATTTAGATGAGATAAAACCCTCATTTTGGTCCAGATTGTATCTCTCTCTTCCTTCCCCATCTGTAAGTCTCTCATTCTCTTTCTCTCTACATATCTCTCTCTTCTGTCTCTTCTCTCTCTCAAACTATGAGGTTTTGGAGCAAAACCCCCTCACCAACAATGTTCTACGCAATGCCCTCTACACATTGATGGGCTTGGATCATGCATTGGAGCAAGACCCCTCACCTAGGGTTTGTTGATTCTTCATTTGAGGTAGAATCTTTTATACCTCTTAGCCTTGATTTTGATATTCTCCCTTCTCTCTTAAGTTTTTTGCAAAGTAATGAGGATGTTTTCACATTTTGAACTTGCAGGTCTCATAAATCCTTAAATTTCCCGAGCATTTGTGTTCATTTGTATCTCATTGGGTTTTCCATGAACTTAATTTCTAGATCCCATAGTTGTTTTGGAAAAACCTCAATTTTTATAAAAATCCTAGAATTTGAAATTTGTTGAATGATTATGGATATTATTGATTTAAATGTTAATGTTGTGGAAATGAGGTCTAGGGAGTGTTTTGACACATTTGAAAATCGATGTTTGGAAAGAAATTTGCAAAAATTGTGTTTTGGGTCAAATTGAAATATTAGGAGGTTTTGCCCTAATCTAGTCAAAATGAGAATAAAAATGAATTAACTATGTAATTGGCCTTAAAAACATGAGAGATAATTTAGGTTGGCTATATATGGGAAATTTGTTCCCCGAGAATGGACTTTTGATGAGATTCCTTGGGTGGTCGCACCACTCATGACACTGTGCACAATGGGGGTTTGACTAGGCCCTCCTGACGAGTCAGGAAGATACTAGGAACTTATACGGGTAGTATAGATGACATGTTTATATCTCGGAAATAGCTGAAACCTAATAACTGTTTAATATTATTGGTTGTGTTGGTCCCTTGAACTCATCAAGATTGACATCCGGTACTCTATTGACTTCGTCAATGTAGAAAAAATGGTGATTTATAAACTTAACTTTTTGATTTCGTCAAGTTTAGCATTTTGGAAAGGTGTGGAATTCACTGGTTTTATCTCCTTTGATTTTTTCAAAGTTGATTGTTTTGGGAAAATGTCCCACATCAGATTTGAGTAATAAAACAATAGTTTTGAGTCAAATGGTTTTGGAAATGAAAAAAGATCCTCATGCATGCGTATTTTACATTCATTGCCCTAGCACACTTGCACCCCAATTTTAAAAATATTTGGATATAGATTTCTCTACTTGGCGTTTGCCTAACCCTCTATTTTTAGGTATCAGGTCCTATTTGGATTGGAGTTGCATATTTCAGATTCTCTTACCTGGCATTGGAGCATGGCACCATAGTAGTTCATAGGTTGTTTATTCCCCTATCATTTATTGTATTTTCATTTCTTTATTTCATGGTTGTAAATTGTAAAAGTTTTGTAAACATTGTTTACTTTATTGCATGTGGATGTGCCATTTGTATTCATTTCATTCTTCTTGGAATTATGGGAAATAAATATGGATGGTAGTTACTTTATTCCCTCTCTTTATTATAATTATATATTCTTCAAAAATGGTTTGGAAATCTGGGCCATTACAATTGGTCTTAGAGCTCTCGTTTCGAAAACCTAAGGATTTTGGGGACACATTTAGTCTCAATGGGTTACATTACCTTGCATTGCATGGCATGTGTGTACTTGGAGTCTTTGTATGCATTGCATGGGATCTCAGAAAAATATAAAATTTTAATAACTCAACAAATGATTATGGGGACCCTTCTTGTTGATTGATCGACCAAGGATATTCGATTCTTCTGTTGACCCTCTCAGAGTTAATATTGTCATTATCTGCCTCGAGCCTTGATTCTATCTCATCGTTGTGGTTGTTTTTTGATTAAATCCTTGCCTCAATAACGAGAAGTGGATTTTGTATGTGATTGGATGATCTAACATCCTTCCTTTCCCTCTCGATTGCGGATGATAGTTCACCGTGTAGTCTTGTGATTGACCTTCAGGTCCTTCCTATAATTTTTGATAAGCTCCTTGATTGGTACTCCTTGTAGATTAATGTCGCATCTCATGATATCGACCTCTTGGGTATCTCCTTGCAGTTGAGGCTTGATCCTTGCCCTACTCTTTTAGGGTGTGGATTACTCGACAATCTTGTTAGTATTTGACATCTTTGGGGTTGATTATTTGCCTGAGTGTATTTCTTCTAGTGTTTGGTCGTTGGGCTTGAATTGGTTCTTATTAGCCGAGTTGAGAGTAGTGATAAACCCTAGGTTGGATTGTATTAGGTAGCCTAGTGGGAGTTTTATTCCTTAGTTAGGAAGGTGGTTTATTTTGGTTAGGCCAAGTCGTGGATGTAACTCATGCATGGATGGTGCTACATTTAAGGGATCTCTCGTGCAGTTGCGTTCCTTGTAAATTGATACGTTGAGGTATGATTGATGATAGTGGTACCCTGCCCTTATTCAGGTGCTAAAGTTGCCCTTGGAACGTAGCTTGGAGTTGTTTGAGGATTCTTATAGGAAGCCTCTATGGATTATCCCTTTGTCAATTAATTTGGGATTAAGAAATTAGGTGGGAATGTAGTCAAAGTGAATGAGGATGATTTATATGCTTGAAGATAGTGATGTATATGGTGCATGGTGATAGAGGAAATTTCTTGGTTGAGTAAGGTTGAGGAAACAAATTTGAGAAATTCTTCTATAGTCTAGTTGTGTCTTGAGGATGGAAAAGAATGGAGTTGGTAAATCAAAATAGTTGAGACTGTTAGTGGTAGAGTTATGAGTGTGATATGATTGCATTTTGAGTAGAGTTAGTTAGAGGGTGTGGGGATTAAACTTGTGCCTTAACCACATTTGTACTCTAACATATGATATGTCGTCTTAGTAAGTCGTATTCGATTGGGTTATGGAAGTGGGACCTCATTTCCCTTTCCCTTTAGGTTCAAGTGTGAGGTGTACGGGGCAGAAACCTTCTCTGCAAAACTGATGAATAAGCAAAAGAAGAGAAAAAAGTATATGGGTCAGCTTTAGTAAGCAGGTCTGAAGCGTCAGTGAAAGTTGAAGAGGCTACTTGTTAAAGGGAAAGTAATTCAGAAGTGGGTCTCAAAGCTTAAGATGAAGAAGCACCGAAACATGAACGTGTGGGTGGAGAATCGGGATAGATCTGGAGGCAACAAATTGATGGGATGATTGGTGAGGTTCTTATGCTATAGATGACTGAGGAATGGGTCGATATGGAAATCTTTTCTTCCATATAACTAAATCTGGGACATCATGTTTCATTAAAATGGAGTCTGGTGGATTCTTGAGGTGTTATTTGGTGATTTGGAAATTTGGACGTGAGTTGTAGTTGGGGTGATTAATCCAGAGTATGGATAACTGTTTGGTTTGTTTGTGTTTTAAGTGATATAGGTTTGACCGAGTTAGTCTTGAAGGGTGAGTATTTTGTTCAAAGATGTAAGGAATGGGCACATTGGTCTGTATGAGTCCCTTAGGAGATTGTTTGAGGAAGAGATATAGTTTGAACCTTGAGTTTGAGGTCATGATTAAAATTTGGAGTTAGTGGATACTCCTTAGTTTTGGCATATGGTTGTGGAAGTATGCCCATTAATGTAGCTAGTGTGTATTCTACCTTTATCTCGGATCGTGTCAGTCATGGGATGCCTTTTGTCGCATGCTACCATTGGTGTGCCTATCCTGGTTTTACCCATTGATGCCTTGAGTTGGCAAGTGGTATCCATCTTTGTTCGTGATATTGATTGTATGTGTTTGTGCTTTATTCTAGCAAGTGTTGGAGGACTTGATCTCGGGTGATATGTGAGTTGACCACTCCTTATTATCATCATTTGTCATATTATTGATCTTCTCGTATTGTATGGATGGTCATCGAAGGCATCGAGGGAAGCCCATTGATTTGGGCCCTTCTCAATTGGTCCTTACCGAGGTCTCGATACTATTCCTATTCATCGTTGTATCCGTGTTGATGATCCATGGAAATGCTGGAACTCGTGGTATCCAGTTGGACACCAGTGTGTTATTCATCTTGTGTGATGCAATCTACCTACTCGTTGTGTTCTTGCCTTCTCGAAGTCGTGAAATTATAAGTTAGACCCCTGACTCATTTGTAACAAGTGAAGGTGTGAAAGAGTTGTCTGTTGCCATTTTTTCTTATCGTAGGAGAAGATGGTGGGATCCTATGAAATTTCTCCATCATTTAATTGTATTCTTACCTCATGCACTTTCGTTTATATGCATTCTTCTGTGGTGGATGTTCTCTTCTCGCGATACCATTTTGCAAATCTGACCTACTATCATCTCTCTCAGTGTCTTATCACTTGGGTGTTTGAGCACCTCTGATTTGGGAGTGTGTGACTCCTATTGGTGTTTTGTTTCTAAGAGTGTGTGATGTTATTGATCAGTGGGATGGTGAGTGATGCTATTATGGCTTGGTCGATGAGGTAAAGTCATGTTCATATTATGTAGATGTATTGAGAGTTCTGAGTAGAGAGTGTGTCTCCTTTGGGTTAACTGCACTGACTTAAATATATCGATATTTGGCATGACTGAGTGTGAGTGTGTAGTCTATGTCATATGTTGTAGGAATGACTAGGAAGGATTGATTTGAGAAGGTGAATGGCCAACGCATCTCAAAATAAGTTTCTACGGGTCATTCTATTACTGCACTAAGTGTGTGTCATACTCCTAAAATTTTAATTAATTTCCGTATGATTTTCCTTTAATTTCTATACTATTTTAGTAAAATTCCTATAGAAATAAATCAAAAATTGTCAATTAGAACCTCTCCCGGGACCTACCTTTTGAGTTAAAGATATTTGTGATGTTTGGGAATGGGTTCGGGAGTGTTTATCGATGTTTGGGTGATTGCTACATAGTTCGGCAATCACATAATTTTTAATTCAAGCAAAATTCAAGTCTTCCCCCTCCTCTGTCTTTATATCAAAATAGGGTGCCTCATTCCTCTCCCCATATCGAAATGGGGAATGACTATTGGCCAGCACCCATTGTATTTTGATATAAACTTTGAATGTGCATATCGAAATGCACCTCTTCTATCCTTCCCCTTCGAATGGTATTTCTATATACACTTATAGTGTATATCGAAATGAGCCTGGTGTATCCTCCCCTTTGAATTCTTTGCATTTCGATATAAAAGGGGGTGGGTATTTCGATATTAGTGGCATCTGGTTGCCCTACCACGTGTATGAATTTCAATATGCACATTAGGTGCATATCGATATGCAATGATTTTGTTTCTCCTTCTCTCAGCTTGCATTTCAATATACAACATTCCCCTTCCTTCTATATATCAAAATGAAAGGCATTTCGATATGCACTGACCCATATCGTATTTCGATATAGGGGTCCCCCTATTTTTTCTAGATCGATTTAAGGACTCCCTGGTCCCTTCCCACAGCTTGTGCATATCGATAATGTGTATATCGATATACAGCCCAGTAAGGGTATTTTGGGAACTTGATTTTGGGTTGGTATATATGCCCATTATAACTCAATCCTATATGTATACACTCACAAAAGCATAACTTAAGCAGCCACACCCTTCTCTCTCTCAGTCCATATGTCTCTCTCTCCCATATCTCTTTCACTTCTCTCTTCTCCCTCTCCTAATCTAAAGCTATTTGAGATAAAATACCTTCACTAAAGTTGACCACAAGCTCATCCTCTATGCAGCTATGACCATGGATTGCCATTGGAGCACAAACCCTCACCTAGGGTTCAAGGGTTCATCACTTTTGATAGAGTTTTCTATCCCTATAGTTTTTATCTTTGGTATTCTTACTTCCCCCTTTAAATTATTTTGATAAAACCATGTGTTCCACGAAATTAATGTATGGGTTGTGTGTACCCCTTAATTTCTTGGGTTATTGGTTCAATTTATGTCTCATTGTGTTCCATATTAATCTAATTTCTAGATCCCCAAATTATTTTGAAAAAGCCCAAATTTTATAGAAACCCTAGGTTCTTTAAATATTGAGAAATTGGGGAAATGCATTGATTTACTTGTTGACGTTGCTTATTAGAATCTAGGAAATGTTTTGGTTCATTGAAATCAATTAACTGAAAGAATTGTAATTAAACTCATGTTTTGGGTCAATGTGTATAATTAGGAGGTGTTTTCCCTAATTGGAATATGAAAATGAACAAATTATATAAGTGGCTTAAAACATGAGAGATTATTTAGGTTGGCTACATATCGGGAAATTCGTTCCTTGAGTGGTGAAATTTTCACTTATAACATTGCGCAATGGGGGCTTGTCTGGGCCCTTCCGATGGGTCGGGAAAGTACTAGGAATTGTATATAGGTAGTCTAGTCGATGGGTTTCTACCTCGTAGCATCCAAAACCAATTAACTCTATTGGTATTGATATTGGCACACCTGGTACTCCATTGATTTTGTCAATGCATAGGATATGATGATTGAATACTTAACTCCATTGCATTCATCAATGTGAGGAAAATGATATCTCATAAATTATTCTCCTTGATTTCGTCAAGTTGAGATTTGAAACAAATTGGAAATCTATTGGTCTTATCTCATTAATTTCGTTAAGTTGAGTTTTTAAAAATGGTTGGAAACTCATTGATCAAAGTCGAGTCATTTGGAAGAATTTGATAACTTGTTAGTTTCATCTCCTTGGATTGGTCGATATGGATTCTCTTGGAAAAATAACCACACTTGGGTCTTGAGTCTAATGATAACAGTGATTGGTATTAAGATTTAAAGAGATCCCTAAGCATGCATACTTTACATTCCTTGCCTTAGCACACATGCACCCCAACTTTAGAGACTATTAGATATAGATTTCTCTACTAGGTTGTTGTCTAACCCTCTATTTTTAGGTACTTGGCATTTCTTTGGATTAAAGTTGCATCTTGAGGTTCTTTGCTAGGCTTGGAAGCTTGGATTAATATTAGATGATAGGTGGCCTCATTTCTATCATTTATTGTATCTTTTATTTCTTCATTTCAGTTATAAATGTTGTAAAGGATTATAATCATAATTCAATTCATTACATGTGATTGTGCCTCATGTATAATACTCAGTCTTCATATAATTATGGGATATTATGTATGGTAGTTATTTTACTTCCACAATTTATCATAATTGTTTATCCTCAAAAAATGGTTTAAAATTTCTGGGTTGTTACAATTGGTATCAGAGCCTTCGTTTTAAAAACCTAGAGACTTTGGGGAGACATTTAGTCTCAAATGGGTGCATTGGCTTGTATTGCATAGCATGTGTGTGCATTGAATGTGTATTTGCATTGCATGGGATCTCTGAAAAATGTAAAGTTTTATAACTTAATTTAACCAATAAATTTTGGGAACCTTTTTTGTTGATCATCAACTAGGGATGCTTGGTTCCTTATTTATTTGATCATGTCATCGTTTATTTTGAGCTTTGGTTCTATCCTCATTGTAGTTATGGTCGTTTAAGTCCTTCCCTCGGTGGTGAGAAGTGGACTTGTGATCTTTGGATGATCTAACATCCTTTCTTGCCCTCTTAGTTGAGGATGATGATTCACTGTATCGTCTTATGATGGACCATATGTTTCTCTCTCCCTTAACCATTGATGAGTCTCTTGATTAACACTCATTGTAGAATGGTGTCACCCCTTTTATGTAGATCTTTGGACATCATTTTTTGCAATATAGGGGTTGAGTGTATCCACATGGTTGAGACTCGACTCTTGCCCTATTTATTCGAGATGTGGATCACTCGACAGCCTTGATGGCAATCGTCATCTTTTGGGATTGATTTCATCTCCCCGGCATGCTATTCTTTGTTTTTAGCCAGCAGGCTTGGATTGGTTCTTGTTAGCTGAGTTGGAGTTTATGATTTACTTAGGATTGGATGGTAGTGAGTGACTTGGAGTGGGTTGCAGATCCTAAGCTTGAGAAGTGAGTTGATGTCATAAGGCCAAGTTGTGGCTGAGACTTAGGTGTAATAAGTAAGCAGGATAGTGGATCTCTCTTGTGTATTATGCCAAGTTGGCTGGTATGTTGAGGTGTGGTTGGTGTTGATGGTATTATATCCCAATTCTCTTGCCAGATAAGATCATGTACATGAAATCTTTCGCATGGCTATACATACACTACGTACACTGAGACCTTGTTTAGCGATTTCTTTACGAAATCCACGAGGAGTTGTGCAGTAGTCACATAGGGGGATGTTTAGTAGCATACTAGGCAATCTCCCAGGGATATCGGTGGCCATATATGCAGGAAGATGCCAAAGTCTACGTCAGAAATTGCAAAAAATGTTAGAAGTTATGTCTCATCAGACATGCTTCTTTAGTAGACCTGGTACCTCTCACTAGCCCACAACGCTTTGCACAGTGGGGCCTGGACATAGTGGGACCAATGTTAAAAGCCAAAGGAATGAAGAAGTATCTATTGGTGGGAATATACTACTTCACCAAATGGATTGAGGCAAGACCTGTCACGCCCCGGATTTTCAAACCATTTTTTTAAAGGATTAATATTGTAAAATAACTAAAACACAACCCGACTAACCACAATCCAAACCATATAAAATATCCAGGCATGAGATGAAATAAAGTGAGGAAGTAGAAATACAACTACTTATTACATAAAAAGGACTTCTTTAAATTACAAGATACAAGATGGCATAAGCACCATTTATTTTACAAAAAGAATAAAAGAGGTACAAGCTCAAGGAGCCTAAAAGATATACCAAAAGGGGGATTCATATTCAAATCAAAGGCAAAGTGCTTCAAATGTAAAGAGTCCTCTAGAAGGAGGATCAAATCTGTAAAAGAAAAGGGCATTACGCCAAGTAGGGAAAATCTATGTTCTACCATGGTTAAGCTTGTCGTGGACTCGTGTGTGCTTGTCTAGCATGCAATAAATGATCCAACGATGAATAGTATGCATGAACATGATCCTTACTCTACAAGTGACAAGATACAACCCCTACACTACTATGCAAAGATGTACTCATTTAATTTTATGTAACGTATGCCATGCACCTTGCTTTGATTTTGTTGTTAGCATAAGTAGAACCATTCCATTATCTTTTCTTATTGCTTTTCTCATACAATGGATACACCATGGAAGCATCTAGCCAAGTCCCTTCCAGGTTATCCCAATTTTCCCTTTATCCTATTTTCGATGTGTAACGTTGATAAGGTAGGTCTGGTATGGTTGCTCCGGTAACAAACCATCTATTCTTTTTCATCATTTCCAACGGTCGTTGGGAGGGTTAACGTCACCCCCATTGTGCACAATATTATGGATGGAGCGACCATCCCAAGAATCATCTAGCCAAGTCTATTCTCGCATACAAGTTGTTGGGGTCCGAACTATTAGAAGGCCGGAGCCACGACCTCCACCAGGAGGACCACAGCTCAGACCAGCCAGCAGATGGCCGAACAGATCATAGCCGGCGACAAAGCCTCCCTTGGGCTCTCTCCAGCCCGGAGACTCAAAGCCCAGAGGAGGTACCTAGCCGAGGCTGTCAACAGTCAAGGTCATGCGACCGAGCAAAGCTTCGACGGCGACAGGGCCTCTCTGGGGCTCTCTCCGGCTCGGAGACTCAAAGTCCAGAGGAGGTGCCTAGCCGAAGGAACTCACAATCAAGGTCAAGCGACCGACCTGAATATGGGCCGACGAGAAGGCTCGTCCGGGATCACTTCAGTGCAGAGATCTCTCGTCCAGGATGGCCCGGCCAACAACAAGCAGCGCCGGAGCTGCTCGCTTCGGCCAGACAGGACAAGACGCCTTGTTCACAGCAAAGATTCTCTCGGGGACAGCATCCCGGGTTTTGCGCACATGGCAGGCGCACGCCTGACACAGAATCAACTTTTCCGTAATTCCCGCCGCACGTCAGACATGCTTTTCCAGCTTTTCCATCGCCCAAGGTGTCAGGCGGCGGCGCCTGACACTGTCAGAAACTGCCTGGTCGGCCACATACCGGCACACTCAGAGGGGACAGCCACACTGCCCCACGCCGCATGTGGGCGGCTCACCCGCGCCGAAGCGCGTGCCCAGCACTCTCCGATGTCCTATATAAGGAGCTTGGCAGTCATTATTTGACACACACTCTCTCTAGCCCAAGCTCTGCAAGTTTACTCTCTCTACCTTCTACTTTGCTGACTTTGCCATCGGAGGGTCCACCGGCGACGCCGCCGGTAGCCTAACGTTTGTCTTCCTGTGCAGTCAGGTTCAGCCGCCCAATACCATAGCTCACCGCCGAAATCCACCGCAGAAAAGGCTTACCCCCCAACAATTGGCGACTCCGCTGGAGAACCTTTTTCTCAAACATTCAGATTCACCTTTTGAGCTCTCAAACACTTTTCTCAGCTGAAAATGGCTTCCAGAGACAGGAACTCCAGAGATGACCAGTCTGATGGAAGAAGGAACAAAGGGAAGGAGCTAGCCGGGCCTGGGGACTCTGCTCTTCGTACCCCTGAGCGGGTCCGAGCCGGCGACGCCAGCTACCACAGCAGCGAATGCCCAGATCCTCCCGCCAAACAGACTACGCGGCAGTACATTCGCCAGTTGGAGGGCAATCTTGGCCGAAGGGACGAGCAGATCAACGACCTTATCAGAGAGGTAACTCGGCTCAGGGAGGCTACCGAGAAGAGGAGGGCTATTCCAGAAAAGAACCGCGCCGAAGAAGAAAGAGTTTACCAGGAGCCGTCT
>NMUG010008619.1:0-11569 GCA_002855965.1 Monotropa hypopitys
CTTAGGCTTCGGCCAGAAGCTGAGCTTCGGCCAGCAATTCGGTCCGGCAGAGAAGTCGGCTAGAATTTAATAAATCTTATGTTTTGGCAAATTCAGGTCCAGCACCACCTTAGAAATCAAGTCAAGTAACCCTACCACTATCAGGTGAATCTCTATATACTATGTTACTCGTATACTTTTAAAGATGCTCATTTCCTTTGAAACATTTATGAAAACCATCATATTTTTACTTGTTTATGAAAAATGGAATGACGCACCAACTCTTCTTATTACATGGATCAAACGGTCGTTTCAGACGACAGGGATATATAACTGGAATGGCGATGAAACAGAACAACATGATCAAACAGCCAAAAAGGCACGACCATCATATCACGAAATGATTTAAAGATTGAAAAGACAGGTGCACAGAAAATGCTAAGCTAGCCTACGGGAAAATGATGATGAAAAGCCTATGGGCAGGATCCTAAGCGCAAAGACGCTAGTACCGCTCGGTGCGAGCGATGCCACTGGGGCAAGTGTGAGATTCCCGGTGATGCCACTGGGGCAAGTGTGAGATTCCCGGTGATGCCTCTGGGGCAGGTTTGAGTTCCCCGGAGAAGACACTAAATGCAAGTTATTACCACAAAGAAAGGGAAAGTAACAATCATGCTAACGTATTGATCTATTTTACGATTTACTACTGTTAATCCATGAAACTTGTGAAATGTTATATATTGATTCACCCTAGCTTTGGCTTATGCGTTTTTCTAAAATCCCTTTCAGGTAATCTCGAGGAGTAACTTTGGAGTAGCTAAGTTGTCTTACTATTTTCCTTTCCTTTTGATGTAAAGGCCTTGAGCCTCCCCTATTGTAATCAACTAAGTATTTAGTGGAAAACTATGCACTATTCTGGATTGTTATTTCGCTTCCACACTCTGTTATTATTGTATGGATTCTTCAACTCTTTCATTTTAGGCCTTCGCGAGCTTGCTCGTTGGCCGGTCATGGACTCATCCCGAGATCGGGACGGGTCCTGACATATCGCCTCACCACGAACCAAACCCACCGCAACGAAGCTCTTGCCGAGACCTACAAGGTTCAACCATTAGCTAAACATGGAGGAGAGCAAACATAGAGTCTAGGGCTTGAGAGAGAAGGAGAAAACTTACCGAATCGGAACGATCCGAGACCATAGGCGTGAAGCCCTCGTCGAGCTCTTCAACGTTTGGGAGGAGAAAACTCCTTGAATCCAAAGGGTTTGAGGGTTGGAGAAGAGAGAAGGGAGAGATAAGGGTTTATGTTGAGAGAATTTCGGAAGAAAGAGAGTGAGAATGAGTTAGGTTAGGCCAAAATAAGAGAATCCTACAACTTAAAACGTTCTGCCCGACCTCCCCGTCCGAACGAACACGTCCCCGTCTGGACAAACCATGCCCCGTCCGGACGAATCCCTCACCTGATCCGGACAAACTGTGCAGGCACCTTCAGACTGAAAATTGGGTTCCTGTAATGTTCTCCGTCCGGAACACTCACTTCCCCCGTCCGGATGGGTAGTTCCAAAACTGAGCAGAAAGCTCTCAAACTACTCCCGAACCATCTTGACACCACCTCGAGCACTTCCCCACACTTTCCCGAGCCAAACAACGTCCCTCGAGCATACCACGGCATCCTTGAACGTTAAAAAGAGACTTTTCAAGCAAATTTAGCGAACGAAACCAATTATTTAGCGAAATAACTAACGCTTAACCGAGGTTAGTACTAATATTATCGAATTAGGAAACATTAAACATGCTAACATTTTTGGAGTGTTACAAACTACCTTCCTTACAAAAATTTCGTCCTCGAAATTTGCCGGAGTAAGGAGATAACTGATCGACGCAACAATCCATAAAAAAATCCAACAGGAAACCACGCTCCATCAAGCTTCCGCTGCGACCAAAATTACTTCGCGATAAGGAACCGCACACGACACACATCTCATGGATCAAACCATCTTCTCGCAACAAAAGGATACACAAGAAATCACGCTTAAGGGCCAAAAGTTTACAAGAGGACCTCTAACGAGAGTCACACGCGAACTCCACCACATTGTCACCACGAGCACGCCAAGAGACAATCTCCAAGACCATCGAACAAAGATATCCGCATCGTGAAGATGCACCAACACGCAAAGAGTACGTCGTTCTTTTCAAACATGCCAAGGATACGCCGATACGACAAGCCGCGATCCTAAGTTACGCGTAACCAACCCGAATACCATATGCATTGAAATATTTAAACACCCAATAAACATACACACACATCCTGATGCGGTGACAGCATGACATTGGTGATCGTCCTGAGATGCCCCGGCCGGTAGCGTTTCTCAATTTGATACACACATGTCAAACATACATCACACAATCAAAGAAAAAAAAACACCACACCAATTATGCAAGTGTTAAGTCCAAACAACACGACTTAGCACAAACTCACACCAAGTCTAAAAATCAATATGCAATCGTACCCATTTTCCCACGATTTTATCCACTATGCCACCTTGAAGATCCGAAACTCCTTCACAAAGATCGCAAACAATAGGTACGAGAGTGCCACGACTAGGCGGACAACAAGAAAAAGAAGAGTCGAAACTTCTACTATGATTCATAATTTCCAATGAAAGGAATAACCCACACACGAATCAAGATGGTGAGACCTAAACGAGGTGTCCCACAAGAAAGCCAAACAATTCTTACCATGATTCCCAAGGCATAACAAGAGAACAACGATAAAATTCAAGTAGCGGCAACCACAACCACACACTCAAGGATTTCAATAACGGCAAATTTAAGGAATAGCAAGATAGTTTCCGAACAACAATAGAAGCCACACTTTTGAAGTGAAATTGCGACAACCACAAGCATACATATATCTTTGCCAACCAAAAAAAAAGATTTCTAACAACGAAGATGAAACGCAAACAATCATCTCATTCAACCGAAATAGAATTTAGTGTGCCAAACAAACCAAAAAGATGCACACCACAAAAAATAGATTCCCAACAAAATCCAAAGGTGCAAATACACGCACATAGAGTTTGACAATTTTAACACAAGAGTGAAGCGATAGAAATTTTCAACGAGAGGTGTTATGAATAACACCAATTTTCCGAAAGGTCGAAGAAGATACCACGATGCTGCGAGGTTTTCCAACCCAAATCTTCACTGATCTGGACAAATACTTGCCATATGGCCGAACTTACCGCAACGGTAATAAGACTTCTAAGGAGGAGCTGGAGTAGTGCATTGCGAGCGAAAGTGACCCGACTGACGACATCTATGGCACACAATTTGGGAAGCTAAAACAATTCCCGGCTTGCGCAATGAAGAGGATGAATCACTACCTCGACGATCCCCAAACACTTCCACCTGATCACGATCTTGCTTCTTGTTGACATTTTCAGTTGAACTCGAACTTTGGCAAGCAACACGATGAGAAAACTCCACTCTAAGTGTCGTCTGCAAACGACTAAGGCACGACTCCACAGCTCTGGTGCTTTCCAACAAGACTGCATAATTCTGAACGTGTAAACCCACAACATGCGGCTGAATATCAGGATGCAGACCCCTTTCGAACCTTTGGCACTTCTGACTTTCTGATCGGACCAACTCCAAAGCGAAGCGCGACAAGGAATGAAACTTTGAGGCATACTGAGTGACTGTCATGTCACCTTGCGTCAACTTCTCGAACTGTAGGCCCATCGCCTCACGACAAGAATCAGGAAAATACTGTATATCAAACACAGCCTCAAACTGAACCCAAGACATTCCTTTCGAAGAAGAGGAACTCGGCCCCCCATCACTTTGCGTTAAAGAATCCCACCACACACTAGCTTCACCGATCAACTGAAAAGTCGCTAAGGACACTCGAATGGAGTCTTCAACAATTTCTAACACATCTAGAACTTTGCAAATCTCAACGAGCCAATGATTCGCGTTCAACGGATCTCCAGAACCATCAAACTGAGGAGGACTAAAGCGAAGAAAATCTCTAACTATCTGCGAAGACCGATTTCTCTCGTTACCCAACAACAAACCCGACTCGCGACCACACGCGACAATGGCTGCTGCCAAACTCCCGACTACCTGATCGAACTGCAACTAAACTCCATCTCCAAGAACAACTCCAGGAGTTGGAACATCGCGACGACTCCGATTCACCGCACGCCTAGGAGCCATTGAAACACTGGCACAAAGAACAATCAACGTCACTACAAGAGAATATTCGCATTGCGATGAAAAAGAATGAATACTACTCATAAAAACGTGTAGATTTTCCAAAGAGGCAAAGGATCCAAATGATTACCAACATTAAATCGCACGAGAATTTTGGAACACAAAGCCAAACTACAAGAGGAATAGGAAGAACAATCCTCATTTTACCCAAAGATGCACAAACAGAAGCCTTAACAAATCACACAACCACACGACGAAACCAAACTTATGCCTCAAAACAGGAAAACCAACAAGCCTCAAAAACATCATTCTTCCAAAGTCAAGATTTTTCCACTACACATTCGCAAAGAGAGAGTCCCAAAACTCAACAGGACCTACGAAACCACAAGACAACCAAGAATTTGTGCCACAAGCGAAAGAGCCAATGAATCTCATGATCTAACATCGTACCACAAGTCACAATTTCCACTATAAAGCCATAGGGAAATCCTCAAATTAACTGAACAACGGAAGTTACACCACAAATCTCAAGGAAGCTAGGTACTCAAGTGTACAACCGCCAACACATCTCTAACTTTTCGGGGAGGAACAACACTCATCTTCCAACACTCAAGGAAACTCAACTATCCAAGGAGGAGTCGAAACTACACAAGCGACTCTAAGGAAGCAAACCCAAGGCAACCGGTGCTCCAAGGCACACGAGAATGATCATATCAATTGTAATGATCCTAGGGACCCATGGAGACTAGGTGTCTCCCCACGATCCGAAGGAATTTAAACCGAAAGCTCTGATACTAAATGTAACACCCCATGTTTTTAAGTAAAACATTTCCAACATATTTTTTTTTAAATACAATAAGCTCAAACATCGGGGAGTTAATAGTTACTATACAGTAGCATTGTAGTTGAAGTTCTCATTACATTAATCTTGATACAATGTACAAACTGAAAGGGTACAAGAAAGAAAGTACAACCGAACTACTCGCTATAAACTGTAAAGAGAAGGTACAACTAAAACTGTACAACAACCTGAGAACTGAAAAGAGAGCACAATAGCACAAGGAGAGCCAAGACTGCAGCTCCAAAGGAACCAGTCGTTAGTACAAGCTCCAAGTCACCCTGCAAGAGAAACTCTACAGTATAATCCTAGAAAAAAGAGAGAAAGGAGGGTCTGAGCAAACCACGGCTTAGTGTGGTAACAATTAACGACTACAAAGTATGCGAGAGCGCATGCGACCCTATGTGCCACAAAGCAACGGTAAGTAAAGTCAAGGAGAAGGCACAACACACGCACACACCCAAGTAACGTGAGACTAAGAGTATCTCTGAGGTCAGACAAGTAAAGTGTCACCCAAACCAACCTGCGTATCCAACGTAAACACTATCACAAGAGAACTCTACTAAGGGACACGCGAACCTCAATACTCAATCATACATATCCTCAACCCAAACCACGGTCAAGACACTATCAACACCTACAATCACTCGCAAGGAACCCAACGTCAAGTCCTCTCATCATTCCCATCATTCCCAAGTTAATTAGTACGGTTTTGGATTCACAAGATTGTTGTTGATATTGAATATTGAAGTTACACATTTCATCATTTTCCCACCTTGGCTAACCCAAGAGGTACTACCACGATACCATCACAAGGTCATCGTTTTCCAATGTTCTTTCCCGGTCGACTCTTAAACGAGCGAGTCACCAATCTCTCTTAGACAAGGGCAAATAAAACCACATGTGTTAAGCTTTGTTCCAGGATCCCGCCTCCCAGCGTATCCAGTATATTCCGAGACTTCCGGGAACTCGTATCCCCCACCTATGGCCAAAGGATCTTATTCCTAGATCATCACCCGTCAATGATATCTAGTGATTCTGTGACTTCTTGGGAATGCCTATCTCCCACTTAACACAACAAACGGACTTGGGCATGAACCATCCAAGTCAAATCCACATTACACTTCCTTGTTTCATTAGTGAGTTTAGATGAATGATTAAGGATTGTCTAAGGGTGGTCCTCGTAGGATCCATCCCTCGTATTGGGAATTCATTACATTCATTGGGTACTTTTATTATAGATCAAACCGTTCACTTTTCATGATTTTATAATCCCTTCAAGGTAAGGTCCAACACACACTTCCGATTTCCCATGATCACAACCTCAAGGGAACCCGTATCAATCACACCACAATACCACTAGTACCCCAGGAGTCACAACACACACTCACCCAACGCATTTCCATGACCACATTCAACTAGGTAGAAGGTTCACCATAGTCGACTACAAGGAAGAGAAATCCCAATTTCGCCAAGACTCACGCTTATACGACATCACAATGACCCAAGTATGTCAAACATGATGCTAAGCGTTCATCATTATCAATTTACACAATCGACGCACCCAAATTTCACCTCAAGGCCCACTCGGGCATTTCATCAAACACGTGGTGTCTAGACCACTCTAAGGGTAATCCTCGACACCCGAGTCATTCTCTCTAACCCCATACCATTCCATCACCAATATAATTACCCAATGCTAATCCGACACCAAACAATCGAATAACAACCACGCGACTACGCATCCTATGCCAACAAATTGAACCACGAACAATTTGATTACGTGTTGAATTAATAATAGATAAGCAACGAAACATGGAATGGAAATACGCACACCCACGCATGCTAAGTAGGAGTTAAGAGTTACCCACCGGAGCATCGCCGGAAAAGTCACCGGAGCAATCGCTGGAAAACGCCTATCGCCTCACCACGAACCAAACCCACCGCAACGAAGCTCTCGCCGAGACCTACAAGGTTCAACCATTAGCTAAAATGGAGGAGAGCAAACATAGAGTCTAGGGCTTAAGAGAGAAGGAGAAAACTTACTGAATCGGAACGATCCGAGACCATAGACGTGAAGCCTCGTCGAGCTCTTCAACATTTGGGAGGAGCAAACTCCTTGAATCCAAAGGGTTTGAGGGTTGGAGAAGAGAGAAGGGAGAGATGAGGGTTTATGTTGAGAAAATTTTGGAAGAGGGAGAGAGTGAGAATGAGTTATGTTAGGCCAAAATAAGAGAATCCCGCAACTTAAAATGTTCTGCCCAACCTCCCTGTCCGGACGAACGCGTCCCCGTCTGGACGAACCATGCCCCGTCCGGACGAACCCCTCACCTGATCCGGACGAACTGTGCAGGCACCTTCAGACTGAAAATTGGGTTGCTATAATGTTCTCCGTCCGGAACACTAACTTCCCCCGTCCGGACGGGAAGTTCCAAAACTGAGCAGAAATCTCTCAAACTACTCCCGAACCATCTTGACACCACCTCGAGCACTTCCCCACACTTTCCCGAGCCAAACAACGTCCCTCGAGCATACCACGTCATCCTTGAACATTAAAAAGAGACTTCCCAAACAAATTTAGCAAACAAAACTAATTATTTAGCGAAATAACTAACGTTTAACCGAGGTTAGTACCAATATTATCGAATTTAGGAAACATTAAACATGCTAACATTTTTGAAGTGTTACAGTTGTGGTTGATAGGTAGGAATCCTTCTCCAAAAAGATCCGGTGTGTGCAAATGATCGGACTAATGTCATGTAGGTCGGTAATGGTCCATCCAATAGCACCCCATCTAGATTTCAACACATCCATCAATTTGTCTTCTTGGGTGATTTCCAAAGAGGAAGAAATGACAACTGAATAGGTAACATCATCACCCAAATAAAGTGGAGTCACACGATTCGGACTAAGGAAATCTCGCATAGTACGCCCGGGCACAACATTTATATTTTGATTTTCTGCATTTTCCATTTGTTCAAAAGGAGGAGTGGGATTTCGCACAAGTCTATGGGTATGGTCACGGACATATCCGTACATAGACCAGTGGCCCCCTTTCGAGAATTATTTGAGAAAGCTTGTTTTTAGTTCCAAAAAGAAATACAATCAAGATTAGACGTCGACCTCCCCGGCAATGATGCCAAAAATGCTTACGCCCTCAAGTGGTATTTTAAAGTAAGGTAGCCCAAAGCATAGGGCTAAGGTGTGCATAGCACAATATTCTGGAAGTCCGAGGTCGAATTCACAGGGAGGTGTCAGTCTAATGTGAATGAAAGTGATTCTTTCTACAGTTTTTAGATTAATGGTGGTAGGTGGCTAACCAATTGATTTGTGAGATTGATTTGTAGGTATCCTAAGAAAGCAAATATAAAATTATCTAATGAATAAGATGGGGCGGTCATAGGGTCGGCTTGCCACGGCTCAAGGCATTGCATGTCTTCGGAACAATTAGTTATAACATTTAAAATAGGTGATTAAGACTCAAGGGTAATCCCTAATTCCTCTCACATGCACATTTCACCTAGCCCAATGAAGGACATAGCTCGAAGATTTGGTCGTGACAAAAGGGTTTGTCTACAACCAAACAACGAGGTAACACTTCCATGTCTAGACCTTAAGTAAGAGAAGGAATCGGAATAACCCTAAAATCCTACCCACAATATTGGAGACAAAATAACCCTTAAGCCATGGACCACTTAGCCTATGACCATCCCAAAGTTAACTACTCACTCATGGACATTAGGTAAAGAAAGAGATAAGAAAAGAATTGCATTCAATAGTTAAAATTCTGAGAAAATAAACCAAGAACTAAAGTACTTACTTGATAAATCTTACCAAAACAGTAACTTACACAAGTAGAAAATTCTTCCTTCAATGACAATGGAAAGGTATTGAGTTTAATGGAGAAGAAGAGAGATGTATGAGAGCTCTACAGGGGAGAACATCCTCCAAATTAACCCTAATACGAACAATGATATCCCAAAAGTCGGATATTTAGTATGTAAACATCTAGGAACTCCACAACCTTTCTTGGAAATGACAGCATTAAATCTACAAATTGACTGGTTCTAAATAATTCTGGGAAAAGGCTGCATCGGTGCAAGCACTGGTGCAAAGTGGTACTGAAGGACTTCTGTGCAAGTTGCATCGGTGCACAACCGGTGCAAACTGGATCTGAAATATCTCTGGCAATTTTCAAGCAATGCACTGGTGCATGCACCAATGCAAGGTGGATCTGCTGGCTATTTGATGATTGTGCATCGGTGCATGCACCGATGCACGTGTCCGTGTCAGCAAACTGCTTCAATTCTCATCATTCCATAGCTTGTAACAGCACTTGAACGTCATGTATCACCCGGCACTCGATCAAGATTGTCAAAGCAAGTCCATCCAACAATGTGAGCATCCAATTCATCATCCAATATGCATTGTGGTCATGAAAACCTACAAAGTCCAATAAACTACTACCAACAAATTATATCTCGAAAACGATAATTAAATGATAGAACTACGTAAGAAGTAGAATTAGCTCAATTTTTATGCAACGTTATGAGCTAATCATCATGTGATCGCAAGGTATGAGAATTAGAGCACTCAAACTGTAAGGTCCTTGAGTTTGTGTTTCGCCATCTCCCTCGATGGCGTGCTAGCTAGTTGCCCTTGCTACGTCTGAAGATCAACGCTGGAGTAGTCCCCTTGCTACGTCTGAAGAACAACGCTGGAGCAGTCTTCCTCCCTCAATGGGAATGCCCAATTGGAAACGATGAGTTCAGCATGTCGGTTCTAGTGGTATGGATCTTTGTAATGATAAATTGGGCTCTTCCTGGGCCAGATGTGGTCTATTTACTGTATTTGGTCTGTTTGACCCAATTATTAATATACTATGTTTCTTTCAAAAAAAAACTGTAAAACGTTTTTTGCAAAACAAGATTTTTTGTACAGACTGATTTTTCTACTGTAATTCCACTTTTTAGGGTATTTTGTACAAACAACGAGCCTTAAAGTAAAACAATGACCCCCCTAAAATTAAAAGATCTACAACTTCGTGTTTTAAGAAAAAGAAAATTCTTTAGAACAAAACCCTCACAACTGACATTTTTCACAGACTATACAATCTGCCCATTTTGGTGATTATATGTTTAAGTCTTTTTATGAAAGTAGATTGGATTAGGTTCTCTCTATAATCGAAAGAATGACTCTTAGGCCTTATATGGAACTTGTTTGGTGTGTTAAAGCATAATTTATATATGATCTAGGTTCCAAGTAAACCAAGACCATTACGTTAGGAGGTGGCGATAGGCGCTCATATCATCACCTTTTACGAGAACTCTTACCGACAACTTATACGCACTAATGAGGTGAACAATTCACACCCTAAGTATTATAATCTTATTTAAGTCTTATGCATGTTCTTCTTTATATGGCTTGTATGAGAAAAATTAATGACTTGCACAAGAAAGATCGAGGGCTTGCATGAATATAAATGTATGTCTTAGAATTGGTACGAATCCGCCACTATCTTGTAAATTTAGTAAACAGAAGCCCAAGCATGAGATGAAGGTCCTAATTTTCTTAGAACATTGAAGCATACCATAAATAGAATTTTGTTCTCATGGATGATGTCACAACCCATCCCGATCTCGGAATGCGTCCATGACCGGCCAATGAGCAAGCTCGCTAAAGGCCTAGATAAAAGAGTTAAAGAATTTCTTAACAATACAAATATGCAGAAGCATGTGAACAAAAACCAGAGCAGTGATATAGATGTTCTCATTTATTTCCCAGGATTACAACATTTGGCTTAACAACATAGCCAATACATCAAAAGTACAACAAAAGAACTCCAAAATAATATTTAAACAAGAGTTGTCACTTCATTCTTCAACCTGACCTGAAAAATGGTTTTAGAAAACGCATAAGCTATAAAGCTAGAGTGAATTTCTACATACTGCAGTACAAGTTTCATGGATTCACAATATTCCCTGCAAGATTAGTTTCGCAAGCAAAATATGGCTTAAAGGCTCAATAGTAATAACAATGCTTTGTAACAACTCTTCCTTTGCTTTGATTCTATGCCAACCTGTATTCCATAGGTTATCATTTCACAATTCAGCCTTCGTTGAATAGGCTTCTCTTTCCATTATTTTATCAATTTGCTCTTGCCGTATGAGCATTCATACTTTTCACATTCATGCTTCCTCTTGTGTCGTATAAGCGTATGCAGAATGGCATTATGCTTCTGTCGTATAATCATATCCCTTTTCAATATCATGCTTCTGTCGTATAAGCATTCAGATCATTTATGTCTTATGCTTCTGTCGTATAAACATTTCAATAACAGGCTCATATCCATGCAGTTATCGTATGTACACCTTATTTTCGTTTCATCTCAATTTCAAATTCTTTTTCTTTTTAATTCATTATAATCCCTTGTCGTATGGAATTCATAACAGTTTTCCAATTTTGCTCATCCATGAGTAAAAGAGTTTGTGCATAATCCATTTTCTCAAAATTCTCTTTAAAGATAACATATCATTCA
>NMUG010008620.1:0-11569 GCA_002855965.1 Monotropa hypopitys
GCCCCAATTTCACATTTCTTATTTTCTTCCTTAAATTTTGTTCTTGAACCCATAATTTTTTTCCTTATATCTTACTTTAAGCTAACCTTATTCAACTCTCTCCACATTTCTTGCATACAAAATTTTTTTTACTATAACCTTCTCACAAGGACTTAACAACTACTCGATAAGACTAGGTTTTAATTTTTCTATAACCCTGTTAATATTCCATAAGGTTTTCAACTCTACCTTGTTCATCACATACCATTATAACTCTAACAATCTAGTCTCATAAGCCTTCCTCACATAGATTTCTACCTTTATCTTTAAAAAAATTGATCCTCTGATTCTCAATAAGCAACCAATTGCTCCAATCAAGGAAACTAGTGAATCTCATCCATCCATAAGTTCTCAAGGTACTTAGCACTGTCTTACTATATAAGTTGATAATGAATCCCAAATGTGCAACTATTATCATACTCTAGCTCATTTACTACTATACTACACGTAGAAATCAACCAGAAAAAATGAAAATTAACACATAGGCATGTAACATATAACATGCAATGGTAAAAATTCAAGAGTTGCATATACATACCTGACACCTTAGGGTTCACTTGCCAAGCCATGCCTTTCAACGGTTCTCAAACCCTCAGATTCATCCTTTTATTGCATTCTAATCACTAGCTCTACAACTCACCTAGACCTGATATTCCGATATATTGTGCTTTTCCATTTAACTTCACAAGGCTTTCCATTTGAAAATACATTGATCAGACACTTTTCAAATCGGATTTCAAGGTAGTTGCATGCGTGTCAAAGTAACACGCACAATAATACTGAAATATACACCTCAATGACTCATCCCAACTTTCACCTCAAAACCTCAAGTACTCTTGACTCCAGAATTTAACAACCTAAAACTCTGATACCAAGCTGTCACAACCCATTCCAAAATATAATAAAGATACACAAATTAGCAACCGATACGTAACTAAACAAAGCCTCGAAACTAACCCCAAGAGATAAAATTGATCCAACTCACTCACTATCAAATAAAATAAATTGCAGCGGAACTACTAAAACATTTAAAATCTCAAAGTAACCCCAAATAACTACAACTTTAGTACTTAAGAGACCAACCAAAAGATCCAATAAAAAGGATTCTATAAAACTCTCTACAACTCCCAACTACACACACCCACGAGAGTCTCAAGCTAAAGACAACTACTGGACAATGGAAAAGTAACAAGAAAACTCCCACAAGGAGCACCACCTTCTAACTTTTCCAAACATGTGGCATAGCGGCTTGGCTTGCAATGAACCCAAATAATCTTCCTGACCTGGATATAGATTGCAAAACAAACAAGCAAAAGATATCCAGGAGTGTCAGCTACAATAGTCAATATATGCAATTTGACAAGTAAGTAAAACAATTGTAACAAGGGAAAACAAAGGGATTGTGCTTCTCCCCGTATAACACGTAAACATGAAATAAGCCATGTATACATTCAAACGTACCCACAGTACATTTATTTTGTATTTAGTTGACATGTCATTTCTCTTCTCAACAATCACGAAATCAAATACAACAGTTATATATATACTTTGTGCAGTAACTAAACAAGTAAAGTACAAGTAAACTAGGGGTGATGTCTCTCCCCTAACAATCACGAAAGCATAGAATGTCCACATATTCTTCATCACCGTGTACATAGCACTTATCTTTTATTAAATTTCTCATGTACATAACAACGTTTCTTAAACCGACAGATAACCTGCCCACAGTTTTTAATCGACAGTAACCTGTAGCACCATATTTTAATCGACAGTAACTTGCCCATAGTTTTTAATCGACAATAACTTGCCCACAGTTTTTAATCGACAGTAATATGCTCACATTTTTTAATCGACAGTAATTTGCCTACAGTTTTTAATCGATAGTAATCTGTCCACATTTTTTAATCGATAATAATTGTAACACCCCATATTTGTAAGTAAAACATTTCCAATCTATATTTTTTTTTGAAATACAATAAACACAATAGTGGGGAGTTAATAGTTACTATACAGCAGCATTGCAGTTGACATTCTCATTACATTAGTCTTGATACAATATACAAAACTGAAGGGTACAAGAGAGAAGTGTAACTAAACTACCCACTACAAACTGTAAAGGAAAGGTACAACTACAATAGGACAACCACCTGAAAACTGTAAAGGAGTACAACTGCACAAAGCGAGCCAAGGCCGCAGCTCCAAAGGAACCAGCTGCAAGCTCAAGCTCCAAGTCACCCCTGCAAGAGAAACCCTGCAGAACAAGCCTGGAAAAGAGAAGGAAAGGAGGGTCTGAGCAAACCATGGCTCAGTGCGGTAACAACTAACGACTACAAAGCATACACGAGCGCATGCGACCCTATGTGCCACAAGCAAAGGTAGTAAAGTCAAGGAGAGGGCACAACACACGCACACACCCAAGCAACGTGAGACTAAGAGTATCTCCAAGGTCAACAAGTAGAGTGTCACCCAAACCGACCTACGTCTCTAACGTAAATGCTATCACAAGGGAACTCTACTAAGAGACTCGCAAACCTCGATACTCAACCACATATGCACCCTCAACCCAAACCACGGTCAAGACACGACCAACACCTACAATCACTCGCAAGGAACCCAACGTCAAAACCTCTCATTATTTCCATCATTCCCACATTCTTTGGTAACGTTTAGAATTCATATGATTGTAGTTGATATTGAATATTGGATTACACATTTCATCATTTTTCCACCTTGGATCACCCAAGGGGCACAACCACATTACCATCACAAGGTCAACATTTTATTCCAATATTCATTCCCGGACGACTCCTAAACAAGCGAGTCTCCAATCTCCCCTAGACAAGGGCGAGTAAACCACATGTGTTAAGATTTGTTCCAGGATCCCGCCTGCCAGCGTATCCAGTATATTCCGAGACTTCACGGGAACTCGTATCTCCCACCTATGGCCAAAGGATCTTATTCCTAGATCATCACCCGTCAATGATATCTAGTGCTTCCGCGACTTTAAGGGAATGTGTATCTCCCACTTAACACGAACACAAGGACTTGGACAAAACCATCGAAGTCAGCACCACATCACACTTTCTTGTTTCATTTGTGAGTTTAAATGAATGATTAAGTATTGGCTAAGGGTGGTCCTCGTAGGATCCATCCCTCGTATTGGACATTCATTGCATTCATTAGATGCCTTTCGTTATCATTTAAACCATTCATTTCCATGCTTCCATAGTCTCCTTAAGGTAAGGTCCAACACAAACTCCCAATTTTCCATCATCACATTACCAAGGGGGATCGTATCCAATGACACCAACATATCACTAGTACTCAAAGAGTCACGACACTCACGTACCCTACGGATTTCCAAGACCAATCCCAATCACCTAGACTTTCATCACGATTAATCAATCACCCTCTCACGATATCGTAAGGACCCAAGTGTGTCGAACAAGTCGCTAGGCGACCATCACAATAATCCTATATGGTCAACGCATCCAAATTCCACCTCAAAACCCATTCGGGCATTTCATCGAACACTTGGTGCCTATATAATTCTAAGGGTAATTCCCAATACACAAGTCATTCCTCTCACCTCAATACCATCTCAAATATTAACACAATTATCCTATGCTATCCCAATACCAACCAATCAAATGACAACCAAGCAATCACATAATCGAAACCAATACATCGAACTACAAACAACACGATTTTGCATAGGAATTCAATGATGGATAATCAAAGGAACAACGAATAGAAATGCGCACACTCACGCCACAATGTAGGAGTTAAGAGTTACCCACCGGAGAGGTCGCCGGAATCTCGCCGGAGTGGTCGCCGGAGTAATCACCGGAAAACACCCAACACGAACCGAACCCGTCAACGCAAAGCTCTCGCCGCAACCTACGCAATACAACCATTATCAAACACGGGAGAACTCAATTTGGAACTAGGGTATGAGAGGAGAGAAAGACCTACCGGGTATAAATGAACCAATACCGTCAACGCGTAACCCTTGACACCCTCGTCGACGATAAGCAAGGAGTCGAGCTCCAAATCTCCATGGATGCTCCTATAATCAAGAGAGAAGGGAGAGGGAGAGAAGAGGGAGGTAGAGAGAGAGAAATCTGGAAAAATAGGGCAAATAATGCCCTAATTCGAGCCAAACAAGTTTATATAGGACCCCCACTTGAAATCCCCAAACTGCCCTTAAAATACAAATTCGCGCAGGAATTTATACAGCGGTGACCGGTCGACAAAATAGCTGTACCGGTCGCGGACTCTTGGATGGGGCGGCGACCGGTCGACACAAATAGGGGTACCGGTCGGCGAGAGTTAAAATGCACTGAGTTGGAACGCTAATTTTTTGAGAGTATTTTGGTCGTAACTTCTTCGTCCGACCTCCGATTCAGACGATTCAAGTTGCATTGGAATCGTAATCGAATTCTCCACGACTGTCATGAATAAGGATTCCTGATCTGAAGAACGAATCGAATCGATAAATTTCAAACGCGATTTAGGATTTTCGATTCATTTAAAATATATGGAAATTAATTAAAATTTTCGGAGTGTGACAAACTACTCTCCTTACAAAAATTTTGTCCTCGAAATTTGCCGGAGTAAGGAGTTAACTAAACGACGCAACTATCCAAAAGAACCCAATGGAGAGTCACGCTCCGCCACGCTTTAGCTGCGACCAAAACCACTCCACGACAAGGAGCCGCACACGACACACGATTTAAGCATCAAAACCTTCTCAACACAACCCACAACCGCTAAACGATATACGAGAAACCGCGCTTAAGGACCAAAAGTCTATGCGAGGACAACTCTAACGAGAGTTGCACGCGAACTCCACCACGTTTTCACCACGAATATATAAAGGCCAGTCGCCAAGACCATCGATCAACGATATTCGCACCGTAAAGATGCACCACCAAACCAAGAGCACGCTGATATGACAAACCGCAATCCTAAGTTATTCGTAACCAGCCCAAAGACCGTATGCATTGAAATGTCTAAACACCCAACAAAATACACACGTCCTGGTGCGGTGATAGCATGACATTGGTGATCATCCTGAGATGCCCCGGCCGATAGCGTTTCTCAATTTGATACACACATGTCAAACATACATCACACAATCAAAGGAGAACTCACACACACCACACCAATTATGCAAGTGTTAAGTCCAAACAGCATGACTTAGCACAAACTCACACCAAGTCTAAAATTCAATATGCAATAGTACCCATTTCCCCACGTTTCACTAATTTCGCAAACGAACACGAACACTTTGGTACGAAAGCACTAGATAGACGTCGCAACACGAAAAGAAGTCAACTTCTTACCACAATTCAATGACAACCAACAAAAGAACCCCTCATAACGAAACCAATTTGAGACTTAGGTAAGGTGTCTCAAAGATGCGCAACTCACCCACGGAGTAAAGAGTGACAACAATAACATCCACAACAACAACGACAAGTCCCAAACGATACTACAACAACTAGAGTAGGGACTTTTAACAAGGAGTCAAGGCTATGGAACAATCCAAGGAAAAACTTCACAACAACTCTCTCTACATATTTTTTTTTTGCCACCACAAAAAATAAGGTTCCGTTGACAACTTTCAAAACTTCAAGTGAGAAAATTTTATCCAATTCAACCCGATACGATTGTCCAACATAAGTCAAGTGACATTTAAGTGAAGGAACAAATCTCAACTAGGAAACTATCCATCAATCAACACAACTACGACATTTGAATGACGTCAATTGCAAACCCAACATTTCACAAAAAGAAACTCCAAGAGTGATCACAAGAAAATCTCACGATCCAATTAAGATACAACTCAAGATCAAGCTTAACATAGTTTTCAATACAATTCCCAAAGAAAATGATGCATAAGAGATATCACGAATCAAAGGTGAAGTCTTAACAATACAACAAGGACATTGACTTCACAAGTCCAATCATGGAAGCGAAACTCCATCGACGACAAACAAGGAACGACGCCAATTTCTTCAACTTTGATTCTTCATTGCTTGGAACAAGCTCTTGCCACATGACCAACTTTACCACACACGAAGTAAGATTTCGAAGGAGGAACCGATACGGTACACTGCGAACGAAAATGACCCGGCTGACGACATTTATGGCACACAATGTGGGAGACAGAAGCGATTCCCGGCTTGCGCAACGAAGAAGATGAACTACCACTTCGACGATGGCACGATGACTCCACTTGAACATGACACCACTTCTTACTAACATTTCCGGATAAATCCGAGCTCTTACAAGCAACACGAGGAGGAGACTCAACTCTAGAAGTCGTCTTCGATTGACTAAGGCACAACTCCACTGCCATGGCACTCTCTAGCAAAGATGCATAACTCTGAATATGCTGACCCACAATAAACGGCTGGATCGAGGGATGCAAACCTCTTTCGAATCTTCGACACTTGTGATTTTCTGATCGGACCAACTCCAAAGCAAAACGTGACAAGGAATGGAACTTAGAAGCATACTGAGTGACCGTCATGTCACCTTGCGTCAACCGCTCAAACTGTAGACCCATCGCCTCACGACATGAAACAGGAAAATAATGTGCATTGAACACAGCCTCAAACTGAACCCAAGACATACCTTTCGAAGAGGAGGAACTCGGTGCTCCATCACTTTGCGTCAAAGAATCCCACCACACACCTGCTTCACCGACCAATTGAAAAGTTGCCAAGGACACTCGAACGGAATCTTCAGTAACTTCTAACACATCTAGAACTTTGCGAATCTTAACAAGCCAATGATTCGCCTTCAGTGGATCTTCGGAACCATCAAACTGAGGAGGATTAAAACGAAGGAAGTCTCTAACCATCAGCGAAGACTGATTTCTCTCGTTACCCAACGACAAACCCGACTCGCACGCGACAATAGCTGCTGCCAATCTCTCGGCTAATTGATCGAACTGAAACTGGACTCCATCTCCAAGAACAACTCTAGGAGTAGGAACGCCACGACGATTCTGATTTACCGCACGCCTAGGAGCCATTGAAACACTGGCACAAAGAACAACCAACATCACTATATGTGAATATTCGCATTGAGATAGAAAAGAATGAATACAACACGTAAACGAGTAGATTTTTCAAAGGGGCAAAGGACCCAAAATGGTCGACAACACTAATTCACACTAGGATTTGGAAATGCAAAGCAAAACCGCAAGAGGAATAGGAAGGACAATCCTCATTTTAACCAAAGATGCACAAACGGAAGCCTTAACAAATCACACAACCCCAAGACGAAACCAAACTCATACCTCAAAACGGAAAAACCAACAAGCCTCAAGAACATCATTCTCCCAAAGTCGCGACTTTTCCACTACACATTTACAAGGAGAGAGTCCCAAAGCTCAACAGGACCCACGAAACCACAAGACAACTAAGAATTTACGCCTCAAAGCGAAAGAGTCACGAACCTCAAGACCCAACATCACACCACAAGTTGCAATTTCTACTATGAAGCCATAAGGAAATCCTCAAATCAACTTAACAACGGAAGCTACACCACAAATCTCAAGGATGTTAGATACCCAATTGTACAACCACCAACACATCTCTAACTTCTCGGGGCAGAACAATACTCATCTCCCAATAATCTAAGACAACTCATCAACCCAAGAAGGAGTCGAAACAATACAAGCGACTCTAAGAAGGCAAACCCAAGATAAACGGTGCTCCAAAGCACACGAGAATAATTGTATCAATTGTAATGAACCAAGGAACCCATGGAGACTAGGTGTCTCCCCACAGTCCAAAGGTATTCAAACCGAAAGCTCTGATACCAACTGTAACATCCCATATTTTTAAGTAAAACATTTCCAATCTATATTTTTTTTGAAATACAATAAACACAACAGTGGGGAGTTAATAGTTACTATACAGCAGCATTGCAGTTGACATTCTCATTACATTAGTCTTGATACAATATAAAAAACTGAAGGGTACAAGAGAGAAGTGCAACTAAACTACCCACTACAAACTGTAAAGGAAAGGTACAACTACAACAGGACAACCACCTGAAAACTGTAAAGGAGTACAACTGCACAAAGGGAGCCAAGGCCGCAGCTCCAAAGGAACCAGCTGCAAGCTCAAGCTCCAAGTCGCCCCTGCAAGAGAAATCCTGCAGAACAAGCCTGGAAAAGAGAAGGAAAGGAGGGTCTGAGCAAACCACGGCTCAGTGCGGTAACAACTAATGACTACAAAGCATGCACGAGCGCATGCGACCCTATGTGCCACAAGCAAAGGTAGTAAAGTCAAGGAGAGGGCACAACACATGTACACATCCAAGCAACGTGAGACTAAGAGTATCTCCAAGGTCAACAAGTAGAGTGTCACCCAAACCAACCTACGTCTCTAACGTAAATGCTATCACAAGGGAACTCTACTAAGGGACTCGCAAACCTCGATACTCAACCACACACGCACCCTCAACCCAAACCACGGTCAAGACACGACCAACACCTACAATCACTCGCAAGGAACCCAACGTCAAAATCTCTCATTATTTCCATCATTCCCACATTCTTTGGTAACGTTTAAGATTTATATGATTGTAGTTGATATTGAATATTGGATTACACATTTCATCATTTCCCACCTTGGCTCACCCAAGGGGCACAACCACATTACCATCACAAGGTCAACATTTTATTCCAATATTCATTCCCGGATGACTCCTAAACAAGCGAGTCTCCAATCTCCCCTAGACAAGGGCGAGTAAACCACATGTGTTAAGATTTGTTCCAGGATCCCGCCTGCCAGCGTATCCAGTATATTCCGAGACTTCACGGGAACTCGTATCTCCCACCTATGGCCAAAGGATCTTATTCTTAGATCATCACCCGTGAATGATATCTAGTGCTTCCACGACTTCAAGGGAACGTGTATCTCCCACTTAACACGAACACAAGGACTTGGACAAAACCATCCACGTCAGCACCACATCACACTTTCTTGTTTCATTTGTGAGTTTAAATGAATGATTAAGGATTGGCTAAGGGTGGTCCTCGTAGGATCCATCCCTCGTATTGGACATTCATTGCATTCATTAGATGCCTTTCGTTATCATTTAAACCATTCATTTCCATGCTTCCATAGTCTCCTTAAGGTAAGGTCCAACAAAAACTCCCAATTTCCCATCATCACATTACCAAGGGGGATCGTATCCAATGACACCAACATATCACTAGTACTCAAAGAGTCACGACACTCACGTACCCTACGGATTTCCAAGACAAATCCCAATCAACTAGACTTTCATCACGATTAATCAATCACCCTCTCACGATATCGTAAGGACCCAAGTGTGTCGAACAAGTCGCTAGGCGACCATCACAATAATCCTATATGGTCAACGCACCCAAATTCCACCACAAAACCCATTCGGGCATTTCATCGAAGACTTGGTGCCTATATAATTCTAAGGGTAATTCCCAATACACAAGTCATTCCTCTCACCTCAATACCATCTCAAATATTAACACAATTATCCTATGCTATCCCAATACCAACCAATCAAATGACAACCAAGCAATCACATAACCGAAAACAATACATCGAACTACAAACAACACGATTTTGCATAAGAATTCAACGATGGATAATCAAAGGAACAACGAATAGAAATGCGCACACTCACGCACACAATGTAGGAGTTAAGAGTTACTCACCGGAGAGGTCGCCGGAATCTCGTCGGAGAGGTCGCTGGAGTAATCGCCGGAAAACACCCAACACGAACCGAACCCGTCAACGCGAAGCTCTCGCCGCAACCTACGCAATACAACCATTATCAAACACGGGAGAACTCAATTTGGAACTAGGGTATGAGAGGAGAGAAAGACTTACCGGGTATAAACGAACCAATACCGTCAACGCGTAACCCTTGACACCCTAGTCGACGATAACCAAGGAGTCGAGCTCCAAATCTCCATGGATGCTCCTATAATCAAGAGAGAAGGGAGAGAGAGAGAGAAGAGGGAGGTAGAGAGAGAGAAATCTGAAAAAATAGGGCAAATAATGCCCTAATTCGAGCCAAACAAGTTTATATAGGACCCCCACTTGAAATCCCCAAACTGCCCTTAAAATACAAATTCGCGCAGGAATTTATACAGCGACGACCGGTCGACAAAATAGCTGTACCGGTCACGGACTCTCAGATGGGGCGGCGACCGGTCGACACAAATAGGGGTACCGGTCGGCGAGAGCTAAAATGCACTGAGTTGGAACGCTAATTGTTTTGAGAGTATTTTGGTCGTAACTTCTACGTCCGACCTCTGATTGAGACGATTCAATTGCGTTGGAATCGTAATCGAATTCTCCACGACTGTCATGAATAAGGATTCCTGATTTGAAGAACGAATCGAATGGATAAATTTCAAACGCAATTTAGGATTTTCGATTCATTTAAAACATATGTAAATTAATTAAAATTTTCGGAGTGTGACAGTAATCTGCCCACAGTTTCGTACCCAATGGTACCATATATTAATTTTCTCACTTATGCTTGCATTCACACTTGCATTTGTACTTATATGGAATAAAAGCAGAAACATATACTTCGCATGCATTCAACACATACCACAGAACGGTTAACATTCTAAACATGCAATCATCTAACACATACAACTAGAAACCTACAAAAAATTCAAGCCAAACACAAGTAAAAATACATATATGAAAAGTTAGCTGCACACTCACCAAGATATGTTCTTTAAGGAATGAATCTACTGAGTCACTTTAGAGGACTCTGGCATGTCTCCTGTGATATCATAATAAAACTATGTAAATACCTCTTCCAAATCGCTACGGATTAATTAATGATTGCTATTACTCTCTGTAAATTTCTCCTCCAAAGTGTTTGTCATTAATCTTAAACTTATCGCTCAACACCCACCAACCTTTTCTTTTCAAATCCCACTGACCGGTATGGAGCCGGTACACAACCGGTGTACCGCCCGGCATGCCGGCTGGTATGCCGGTTAGTGTAAGTTTGCCCAAAGGGCTCAAGTGGGCGGAAAATATGAGGAAGAGGAAGAAGAAGGTTCGTGCGATTCGGGCGGTAGGGGTTTCGGGTGTGAAGGTGAAGGTCGTGGGTGAGGTCGAGGAGGACGGGAGGGGGAAAGCTTCGATGAGGAAGAAGCAGAGTTGCCTGATCAGGGGTGCTTTCAACATCTCCAGCAAGAGGGTTTCGAGGTTATTAATGGCGTGGGCAAAGAAACCCTAGGCGCCAAAGTGCGTGGCGTTAGTGAGGAAGGCAATGCGTTGGGTAGCATTTGGGCTACCCTCGCCCTTCATTAGGAGCATAAGATCGCTAACGCTGCAGCTTCTTCTCCAGTCGAGCAGGTGAGTGATAGGTTGATGTTCCGGGATGGCATCGCTTCATAGGGGCAGAGGAACCCGACAACAGGGCTAGGGCTTGGGTCAGATGGTCCATGGGAGTCCGCAAAAAGGTCATCAGGGCTGAAGGTTTCTCT
>NMUG010008621.1:0-11569 GCA_002855965.1 Monotropa hypopitys
AAGGAGAGAGACTAGGAGGTAGAGAGAGAGACAGAAATCAGTTATGGACTGATTTTAGGTCCATACACGACCTTAGGGATGAGTAAAATGGGTGGGAAGTGACAAAAATACTCCCACTTAAGTCCTTCAAAATCGCAGTCAGCGTGACCGTAACCGGTTACGCTCCAAACCCTAACCGGTTACGCTATGCTCGGTATTTCCTCCAACTTGCAGAGAGGGACCTCTAACCGGTTACGCTCCAAAACCCTAACCGGTTACGCTATGCATAGCAGTTTCACCAACACAGCTGTTGAAGAGTTTTGAGCCTAACTTATTCGTCCGGACTCCGATTGACGCGATTCAAGTTGCGTTGGATTCGTAATTGAATTCTCTACGACATTGATGAAGAACATTTTCGAATTAAGAAAATATTTCGGAATCATAATAGGCCTAGAAGACTCTCGGCACATTGCCGGAACAAACTAAGACAACGCCATTCGCTACCGGGGGACTCTAACTACCCCGAACCATTTGAATTTCATTGAATAGACCTGATAACAACCATAATAACATTTTGGAACTTATTTAAAATTCTAGGTCGTTACATGATGTATGAAAAACGTACTTGTGCAATGAAAGTAAATTTTTTTTGAAATTAGGGAAAATCCTTTTTGCAGTTATATCAACAAGTAAGACATAAGCAGAAAAAAGGTACATAGCTTTAGTGTAGTAATTTTTATCAACGCGAAACCTGTATAATTTTAGCAATGTGCTCTGTAATCTTTTACTGAAAAGAAATTAATACAATGCAAATCAGTAATAACAATAAGCCGAGAATTGATAGATTTCGAAGTTCTGAAAAAGATTTATTTTTGAAAAAGGTTTCGCAGGCCGAAATCCTCGAAGTCCCCAGCGGAGTCGCCAGCTGTCGCGCCAGGAAATTTTTCCGTCCTTCCGTCGTCCCCCGATCCACGGGAGCCGTTTTCCGGGATGGAAAACGATACGCTGATGGATTGAATTTAAAAATGTGGGGGTTTGTTTGAAAATGGATGGTGGCCTGAGTATGCCGATTTCGAATTTTCGGAGTCGCCACTTGGTATTGAGCTGTGGTGTACCAAGTCACCGGAAATTTTGTTATAAAAAGATGTTATTTTTTTTAAGAAAATGTATTTTTATTTTGGAAAGGTGTCTGCAAAACTAGAAATTCGAGTTCGGGGATTAAATTACGAATGGGGAAGGTGTTAGGCACCGCACTCGCCCTTTCGGTACTTCTTTTTCAGAAATAAATCTCTTTTCGAATCGAAATCGATTGTTTCCTCGGCTAAGAGAAATGTTGAATTATTACTGATTATATGAATGAAATGAAATGACTCCTGGAAATATTTGTTGACGGGCAGATTTCAGCCCGGTTTCGGAAAGGAGATATTTTTAAAAGGGATACGGGTGACTTTTGACCCGGTTTTGATGAAAAAGGATATTTTTGAGCCGGACGGAACTTCGGCGAAAAATGGTTTTCTACGGTCAGACAGAATTCCGACCGCGTTTGAAGATGTCTTTTATTTGAAATAGTCGGACGGAACTTCGATGTATTTCGGAAAACGAAATTTTGAGCCGGACGGAACTTCGGCTACATTTCAGAAGTAAAATTTTGAGCCGGACAGAACTTTGGCGAAAAATAATTTTTTTACATTCGGACAGAATTCCGACTGTATTTTGAAAATGATTTTGTTTTGTTAATTTAATTTTATTTGCGACAGTCGGACAGAACTTCGACTGCGTTTTGAAAATTTACTCTGAGCCGGACAGAACTTCGGCTAAAGAGTCGTTTTTAATGGATGGCTCGAGATGACTTGTGTGTTTTTCTTGGGACTTGGAGATGAGAGTTAGAACTATTTTCTCATTTGGGTGTAAGGTTATAGAAGGTGAATCGTGGCTTGGGAAATTCTTTCGCTTTGTTTTGGTTGTGGAATGTGGTTGGCCGGGTGTCTCCCTTTCTCGGCATGTTGAATTCCTCCTCGTTTAACTTTTGCGGGATTAGTGAGTGGATACCGTTCCTTGGTTGTTCGCTAATTCGTCTACTCTCTTAGATCAAGGTGCTTGACCGATGGTCTCTACTATGCCTTGGAATCAATTTTGGATTTTAGCCGGACGGAACTTCGGCTAAATCCAAACACTCCTCTTTCGACCCCAACAACCCAAGCGAACACGCTAACACTGCCACAAGGCCTCATTCATTCAACCCAAACCATTCATACCAAGCAATGACACCACACTTCTATCTCTCGCCCAAAATCATTTTCCAGGAAAACCACAAGATAGTCATACACGCACTATTACCCCAAAACGTCAAAAGAAAACTAAAATCCTCAAACCACTTTCCCAGCTTATCATACAACAATAACTCATCGAGCAAACACTAAGGCATCCCAAAAGTAGATCTAACACCCAAATCACACAATAAGCCCAATTGACCAATCAGGACAATTCCAACACAAAGCTATCTTCCAAGTTACTCTACAAACCAATTAACCGACAATCAACTAACCAAAGAACCAACAACCACTGCGGACTCATACAACACACCACTTTCCGAATGACCTCAAATTATAATTTAAGGCCTCTACAAGAATACGATACCACACTCAATTTCCTTGATCCTTCCCAATCAATCAAGAAGTATCGCAACCGCACATCACTAAGTACAACACAAATCCCTATGGGACCTCAAACCATAAATCAAGATCAACTCTCGCATCAAATAAGTGCAAAGTACTATCATCACTAACCATTTGGTACTAGTATGCCAGGAGAACCTACCAATCCCAAGGATAATTCACGTCCCAAGTGAATCACACACGATCTCTTCCATGACAAGGCCTTACCATGCTAAGATATCTTCACTTTCAAAGGAGTTACAATCGCTAAACCATCAAGTGCCAACATGCCAGCAGGCAACCGCTAATCACAAATCCACCAACAAGGTCATTCTAAGGTTACACAGCTCGCGCAAAGAACTATACACGCTAGGGAGATCTAATCAATCCCCAGGTAAATAACCATCAATCGCAGGGTTACCCAACTAAGAAGCCTACCACACGATGATAATGGGAGTCGAAACTGAACCACGAGGAAATAGGTGGAGCCAACTAGGCAAGCAACAAACTCCAACGATCAACGTTCAGAAGAGAATTAGAATTCGAGGCTCACTCGCAAGAGCACTACCATTTTCCAGCCACAAAGAACGATTTTCCAATCATTAATGTTAAGAAGAATCACATCACTCTTACAAGAAGCAACCAACAACAACCTCGATCAAGATTAAAAGGAGGAACTCAAGAAATGATTATCCAATTGCACGCAGAATCCACATTCTCACTAGGAGAACAAACAAGAATCCATCGACAAACTGCCACAAACTCCATCATTCGCGGTAAGGGATAGGTTGAAAAGCTACGACAACAACAATGAAGATTCTCTTCCTACGAAGGGATAAGCTCGACAAGGCATAACTGCAACCACCAACGACCGATGTTGAGGAACAAGGAACCAAATCATCACAAGAGCCAACGAAGGAACTCATTCGCGCTCTAAAAACTAGGAACTCGAAATAGTTCACCATGACCGAGTAGGTGACAACACTATCAACAAGAGGATATAACAGGAACACACAAGTCTAATATCGATAGGATCCTCTAACAAATGCCAAGATAGGCTTAAAGGTCACCCCAAGAGAGAGGATTTCACTCAAAATCCCCCCCAAAAAAACAAGACTAACTCAAAGGAGTAGACACCACGAATTTTCAAACCATTTTATTAATTTGAGTTAAAAAATTAATGCCTAGAAACACATGTCATGCACTCTAAATACAATCTCTCAGAGCTACACAAAATAAATGGTGCACTCATTGAGACTGGAAGTCTCACCCAAAGACCTAGGTAAATCGGAACGAGCGCTCTGATACCAACTGTAATACTCCCAAATTTTGAAACATATTTTTATTAAATTAAACAGTGGAAAGTGTTAGAAGTAGGCAATGAGCATCTAAACACGTAAGCAAGTACTATCTACCACACATACCCATCACACTACTTTTTACAACACATGCTTGCTATGAAATGAAATACAACTAAAAAGAAGTAAAAGGGTTTTATCACATAACCCTGTACAACAGTGCCCCAAATAAAAGAGAAATGCCAAAATAGGATTTTATAAGTAATCCTGTACAAGACGGCTAACAGTGAATAAAAGAAAGTACAACACTGAAAAGAAAGGTGACCTATCACTACAGTCAGGTCCAGCCTTAAATCCTTAGAAGAATCCAGTGGCTCCTACAAAAGTAGAGGGTCAGGCACAACTGCCTAGTAGAGATAATTTATCTCTAAACGTCTATAATATTTGGGTGCAAGTGAGTGACAGTGCAAGGAATGTAAATGATGCAATGCTATGGATCTCATTATTCAAAAATAGTTATTTTCTTTCAAATATTTTATTGTTGACTCATCGTAAGGTAAAGCAGTAAAACCAGTGTCTGACCAAGACTCGAGAAAGAGAAGCAACAGTATCCAATGACTACTAAACAGTTGCCTCGACAAGGCCAAGGGGAATTGTATTCAAGTGTCGACTCACACTAAGTAAAAGACTCATTTTCCGTATATAAATGTGTTCCAATTCCCATTATATTCCAAGTATCACGTGTATTCCATTTCTGTGCCTTTTAGTAGAAGCAAGGCGAATATCAATCAACAATCACGAAGTATCGGCTAGTTCCGCATAGGAGCTCATCAACTCCATGTCGTATCATTCCTGTTTTCTCCAGCTCACCGGGAGGGTCCAGTCAAACCCCCATTGCACAATGTCGTGTGCCACTCTAAACAGTGACCCAAGGTAAGCAACCCAATTCATAGCCACTCATTTGTATCCAATTCCTCTTATAGAGTATAGTGTCATATTCTACCATTATCCATTCCGTGTGACCTAGGGCATACTACCTCCTAGTCGACATACCATTAGAAATGTGACTCTTATTTCATTCTTTCCAAACCAATTCCGTTTATTCACAAAACTTCCATTTCCCAAACATTTTTGTTCATTTCACAAAACATGTCATTCGTTCAACAAATATTCCATTTGTTCAATTTTCTACAAAATGTGTCAAGACATCATTTTAAACCCATCCACGATTAATGGAATCCAAAATCAAGTGTTTTCCCCAATTCAATTTCACAAATTGACATCAACGGGTTTTTCACAAACATTGGGCCTTTTCACAATCTAACTCGAAATCGAACAACTAACGTCCTAGGGGGAACATAGCGACCCTAGATCGAACTCAACACGACCAATTTATATGAATGACGACCCAAAAGCTTGATTTTAAAAAATCATCTAATCGATGAATTTTCGCAAAAATGTAAGGGAGAATCAAGAATGCTAACCATACAAATGAGAGGGATGGATGAACTCTACCTCGTCGGAGCTCCGGTGACACTCGCCGGAAAAATCACCAGAAAACCTCTATGACCACTAGAGTGAACCAAGCCCGCCACCGCGAAGCTATCACAATGCTCTACAACGTTAAAGGAGACCAAAACCTTAGACGAGAAACAAATCTAAAACCTAGGTTTTTGGAAAGGAGAAAAACTTACTGCAATCGAACAATCCAAGGATGTTGCCGCATAGAGGGAGGAGATGGGAGCAAGGTTCCTTCTTTGGTTTTGTTGAGATTCACCATGGATCTCCATGGATTCAAGAGAGAAGGAAGAGGGAGAGGTGAGAGAGAAGAGAATGAGAGAAATCTAGAAAATGGGGGCAAGAGATACCCCAATTCGTTCAAGGGTTGAATGTATAGGACCTCTAGGCAAAATGACATTTTTGCCCTTAATAATAGTTTCCAGACAGACTTTGCACTAGTGCAAGCCTAGTCTGTATCATTGCAAACTCACTCCAGAAGGCTCTCAAACACCCGTTGCACTGGTGTACAGCAACACTTCACCGATGCAACCCCACCTGCACCGGTGCAAACCTAAGTTGCACCAATGCAACTGCTTCCAGAACTGAGCAGTAGCCTCCAATGCCTCTCTGCATCGGTGCACCTATAAACTGTACCGGTGCAACTATTCTAGAATCTTAATAGCAGCACCAAAGGGATTCTGCACCAGTGCACATCCTTCCTACACCGGTGCAATTACACATAGATGAGAAAAAGTACAGCAACAAGGGTCGCGTGCCATATCACTACAGTGAAGAAAAGAAAGTACAACACTGAAAAGAAGGGCGACCTATCACTACGGTTAGGTGCAGCCTCAAGTCCTTAGAAGAATCCAGCAACTCCAAGTCAAAGGGGTAAGTCCTACAAAAGTAGAGGGTCATGCACAATCGCCTGGTAGAGATAATCTATCTCCAAACGTCTATAATATTGGGGTACAAGTGAGTGACAGTACAAGGAATGTAAATGATACAATGCTATGGATCTCATTATTCAAAAATAGTTATTCTATTTCAAATATTTTATTGTTGACTCATCGTAAGGTAAAGCAGTAAAACCAGTGTCTGACCAAGACTCGAGAAAGAGAAGCAACAGTATCCAATGACTACTAAACAGTTGCCTCGACAAGGCCAAGGGGAATTGCATTCGAGTGTCGACTCACACTAAGTAAAAGACTCATTTTCCGTATATAAACATGTTCCAATTCCCATTATATTCCAAGTATCACGTGTATTCCATTTCCGTGCCTTCTAGTAGGAGCAAGGCGAATATCAATCAATAATCACGGAGTATCAGCTAGTTTCGCATAGGAGCTCATCAACTCTATGTCGTATCATTCCTGTTTTCCCCGGCTCACCGTGAGGGTCCAGTCAAACCCCCATTGCGCAATGTCATGTGCCACTCTGAACAGTGACCCAAGGTAAGCAACCCAATTTATAGCCACTCATTTGTATCCAATTCCTCTTATAGAGTATAGTATCACATTCTACTATTATTCATTCCGTGCGACCTAGGGCATACTACCTCCTAGTTGACATATCATTCCAAATATGACTCTTATTTCATTCTTTCCAAACCAATTCTATTTATTCACAAAATGTCCATTTCCTAAACATTTCCGTTCATTTCACAAAACATGTCGTTCATTCAACAAATATTCCATTTATTCAATTTTCTACAAAACGTGTCAAGACATCATTTTAAACCCATCCACGATTAATGAAATCCAAAATCAAGTGTTTTCCCCAATTCAATTTCACAAATCGACATCAACGGGGTTTTTCACAAAAATTGGGCCTTTTCACAATCTAACTCGAAATCGAACAACTAACGTCCTAGGGGGAACATAGCGACCCTAGATCAAACTCAACGCGACCAATATATATGAACAACGACCCACAAGCTTGATTTTACAAGATCATCTAATCGATGGATTTTCGCAAAAATGTAAGGGAGAAGAAAGAATGCCAACCATACAAATGAAAGGGATGGATGAACTCTACCTCGTCGAAGCTGCGGTGACACTCGCCAAAAAAATCACCGGAAAACCTCCATGACCACCGGAGTGAACCAAGCCTGCCACCGCGAAGCTCTTGCAATGCTCTACAACATTAAATCAGACCAAAACCTTAGACGAGCAACAAATTCAAAACCTAGGTTTTTGGAAAAGAGAAAAACTTACTGCAATCGAATGATCCGAGGATGTTGCCGCGTAGAGGGAGGAGAGGGGAGCAAGGTTCCTTCTTCAGTTTTTTTAAGATTCACCATGGATCTCCATGCATTCAAGAGAGAAGGAAGAGGGAGAGGTGAGAGAGGAGAGAATGAGAGAAATCTAGAAAATGGGGGCAAGAGATACCCCAATTCGTTCAAGGGTTGAATGTATAGGACCCCTAGGCAAAATGACATTTTTGCCCTTAATAATAGTTTCCAGACAGACTTTGCACTAGTGCAAGCCTAGTCTGTATCATTGCAAACTCACTCCAGAAGGCTCTCAAACACCCGTTGCACTGGTGTACAGCAACACTACACCGATGCAACCCCACCTGCACCGGTGCAAACCTAAGTTGCACCAATGCAACTGCTTCCAGAACTGAGAAGTAGCCTCCAATGCCTCTCTGCATCGGTGCACCTATAAACTGTACCGGTGCAACTATTCTAGAATCTTAATAGCATCACCAAAGGGATTCTGCACCGGTGCACATCCTTCCTACACCGGTGCAATTACACCTAGATGAGAAAAAGTACAGCAACAAGGGTCACATGCCATCCCGAAACATCCCGGACTCAACTCAAACAAAGCACACAAGTCCATAAGCATCTCGTGACCTTACTAATGCGATGGAAATGCACCAGAGGAGGAACTAGACACCTCAGAATCAGTCCAAGGCAAAATTTTAATCTCAAAAGAACATTATGCAGATCAATTAAAATTTCCAGAGTGTGGCAGATTGGCTACTCGCTTGTTTAGAAGTAGGCCAGGAATAAATATTGGAATAAATAATCTATTCGTGAGGAAAATATTGTTGTACCCCTTGGGTGGGCCAAAGTGGGAAAGATGATGGAAAAGTGTAACTCCAATATTCAATGTCAAATGTGATCATGTGAATCCAAAATCTTACCAGTGAATATGGGGGTAATGTGGTGATAAGAAGAATTGGGTGTTGGATTCCTTGTGAGTGAATTGTGGAAGTTGATCGTGTCTTGATTGTGATTTGGGTTGAGAATAGTTGAGGTCGAGTAATGAGATTCGTGTTTTCCTTAGTAGAGTTCTCCAGTGACAATGTCTACGTTTGGGACATCGATTGGGGTTTGAGTGACACTCTACTTGTTATACCTTGGAGATACTCCTAGTCTCACGTCACTTGGGTGTGTGTTGTGCCTTTCCTTTGACCTTACTTACCATTGTTTTTTGGCACTTAGGTTCGCATGCGCTCGTGCATTCCTTGTAGTTGTTATCTATTGCCTCACTGAGCCGTGTTTTTCTTAGACCCGCTTTCCTTTCTCTTTTTCAGGAATGTATTGCAGGGTTTTTCATGCAGGGGGATTTGGAGATTGAGCTGGCAGCTGATTCCCTTAGGAGCTGCAGCCTTGGTTCTCCTTGGGCCTTTGCACTTTCTTTACAGTTTGTAGTGAGTAGTCGTGGTTGTGCTTTCTTTCTCTGTATTCTTTCGATTTTCCATGTTGTATCAAGATTAATGTAATGAGAATTTTCTGTATAGTAACCGTTAACTCCCAGTGTTTGTGTTTATTGTATTTCGAAAAAAATATTGGAAATATTTTACTTAAAAACATAGGGTGTTACATAGTGGATGCAACAACAAGATTTCAAAGAATGAGCTTCCTTGACGCTTATAGAGGATACCATCAAATAGCAATGTTTGAGCCTGACCAAGAAAATACCTCATTCATCACTCCCTAAGGTTTGTATTGCTATAAGGTGATGCCATTTGGATTGAGGAATGCTGGAGCAACGTACTAGAGATTAGAAACAAAGATGTTCAAAGATATGAATGGCAAAAACCTGGAGGTCTATATTGATGATATGGTGGTCAAGACCCAAAAAAGCAGAATCTCATTTGGCAGATTTACATCAAACTTTTGAGATACTCAGAAATTTTAAGTTAAAACTTAATGCCTCAAAATGTGCTTTTGGTGTTAGTTCAGGAAAATTTCTGGGGCATCTAGTCATTAAAAGAGGAATAGAAGCAAATCCAGATCAAATTTCAGCCCTTCAAAATATCCAAAGTCCTAAAAAGACTAAGAAGGTTCAGAAGCTCACTAGAATTGTAGGCGCGCTGAATCGGTTCATCAGTAGATCCTATGATAGGTGCAGACCTTTTTTTTATTATTGAAGAAGCAAGCTAATTACAACTCGACAGAGGAATGTAAAAATGCCTTTCAGGAGTTAAAGAAATACCTTGTCAATCCTCCTTTGATTGTCACGCTAGAGTCAGAGGATGTGTTAAAGATTTACCTTGTAGTATCAGAACATACAGTCAGCATTGTTATAGTCAAAGAGGAGAATGCCGAGCAGAAAGCCATCTACTATGTCAGCAAAACACTCCTAGATGCAGAAACAAGATATCTACCATTAGAGAAATTTATATTGGCATTGGTGGTAGCTTCGAGGAAATTGAAACACTACTTCTTAGCTCAAATCATTGAAGTCCCAACCACTCATCCCCTAAAAACTATACTTAAAAAAGCAGATTTTTTGGGAAGAGTGACTGCCTAGCTTGTTGAGCTTGGAAAGTTTGATGTACGTTTCATCTCGCGCACAACAATCAAAGGACAGATTCTCGAAGACTTTGTTGCAGAATTTACTCCTGGAAGTAATATAGCAGAACAAGTGCAAAATAAGGATCTAGGGCCATCAGAAGAATTAAGACAAGAAGCAGTTTAACCAGAGCCAAGTGAAAAGAGAGCAGATTTACTAGAAAATTCATCAAAATAATGGAAGCTTTTTGTAGATGGTTCTTCATGTAATAAAGGAGCCAGAATATGAGTTGTATTATTTTTACCAGATAGATTGGCATTAGAACAATTAATCCATTTGACTTTTAATGCTACTAATAATATTGCCGAGTATGAAGCTTTGCTTGCAGGACTTAATACTGCATGGAAATGTCAAGCTGATAGTTTGTTGATTCATTATGATAGTCAATTGGTTGTTAACCAATTGTGTGGCTAATATGTGACTAAAAATGACCGAATGGCTTCTTATGCTGAAAAAGTTAAAGAAGCCTTAGGCCATTTCCCCAAGATAAAGATTGTGTAGATTACGTTAAAGCAAAAAAGCCATGTTGATGCCTTGGCGTGTCTGGCATCTTCAGTACCAGTGAACCTCTGCCGCACAATCAGAATTGAATCGCTACTTCAACCGAGCATTAAAAAGCATCTTGTAGAAGAAAGCATGGATCTCGATCTTGGATCAAGCTGGATGGATCCAATTGTGGCCTACATAAAAAATGAAACGCTGCCAGATAATAAGAAAGAAGCACACAGGCTGAGACTTAAGTCAACCAGATTTTGGCTTTCTCCTAGTCAATATTTATACCGAAAATCCTTCACTGGACTGTATTTAAGGTGTGTTCATCCAACTCTAGTACAGAAATTCCTCTATGAAATCTATGAGGGGGTGTGTAGAAGCCATGTTGGAGGTCGTTCACTTGCTCATACGGTAATTTCTCAGGGATATTGGTGGCCCTATATGTAAGAGGATGCACAAATGTATGTTCAAAATTGTGATAAGTGTCAAAGATTCTCTCCTATTATTCATGTGCCTGCTATTGATTTGGCACCATTAACTAGCCCTTAGTCATTTGCTCTATGTGGGCTAGATATTGTGGGACCAATGCCAATAGCAAAGCATATAAAGAAGTATCTGTTAGTTGGAACAGACTAGTTCACTAAGTAGATAAAGGCAGAACCATTAGCAAAAATCACTGAGAAGAATATAGAATAGTTTTTTTTGAAGAATATAATTACCAGATTTGGGATCCTTTATGTGTAACGACCCGTCCCAGATTAATAGAAAAATTTATAATCTGGCTACTAATCGTCACACAATAAATACTAACAAAGGGCTAATTGACCTTATTTTT
>NMUG010008622.1:0-11569 GCA_002855965.1 Monotropa hypopitys
ACTTGGTTTAGGTAACCAAACAACCACAAAATGCTACTTTCAAGGCTATTAGTCCGTAATAACCAGAACGAAAAATATTTACTCAAATTTGCTCAAATACATGGTGTAAACGTTATGCGTACTTAGATTCGCTAAATATTTGTAGTTGACACGAATTATGAATAATGATATCTGCATGTGTTATATATCTATAACTCGTAATTTGTTCCTAAATGCTCCCCCGGCACTCCCAAACCAAGAGCTTATATGATGCTCCAATCCTCCGCCCCTGCAACTAAGCACAAAACCATAAAATAGCATCCCTTGACTTGTGGGAAGCTATATAATTGGTTGTATAGATAAAAATAAGACCACAATTGCTTCAAATAAACAACAAAGACCACAAAAGATCGTTGATTAATTGCCATACGTGTTTTTTGATGCCCTGCTTGACAACCCAAACTTCTTTCTCATTTGCTTTCTTGTCAGAAAGATATCTATTGTAGTCATCCCATCCTTCTTTAGTTGCTGAAACTGCAAATATGAAAATGAGTGGACCCCAGGTGCTTGCAGGATTTACTGGAGTAATCAGTGGCCACAGTTGAAGGCAAGCAATCAGCAAAAAGTACTGATTCATGAACCGGCTGTAGAGGAGGAAAACATTGTTAAAATAGCTCATTATTTTAACCCCCAAGTCCAAGATGGTTACTACAGGAATAAGGATCAAGTGTTCACATAATAAGTAGGGCAAAATATTAATAAAGCATGAAACAATGAATATAGTCATCGTCCACGTGGTTTAGTCCACAATGATGTCATACATGGGACTTTTGAAATCAAACAATGTCAAATACTAATCCAATATGTGGTGAACAAACCGTACACAGCTGTGCAACATTATATTTTAAAGAATAAGAACGGAAACTGAAACGTGCAGTTAAACCACAATGAATTAACTATCACATATAATGTATGAGGCGTGCAATTCAAGCTCCTGAATTACTCGAATTAGGGATGATTGGAAGGATATCCAGTGACATACAAAGGCAACACGGAAAACTGGAGAGATTTAAAAACATATGCATGCATGGATACATCACACGCACGCTCAAAAGCACGGACACGCCTCCGAGGTCGCCGTATGCGTGTCGGACACGCCGGGGACATGGCAAAATACGTATGGGACACGCCATTTGGCGTGTCCTATAATTTATTATTTAATTTTGGAGTAGGACATGCCGGGGACAAGCCGGGGACACGCCGGGGACACGCGGGGGGCTAAATTAATATTTTTAAAATCATTTCGGGGGTAATTTTGTAATAACTTATATGTTTGGGTTTAAAGGTCATATATTATAATATATTTAGTAAAAACAAACATACCTCTCTCTCGATCGATCAGAACGCCCCTCTCTCTCCGGAACACGCCTCTCGCTCTCTCCTCTTGCTCTCGATCAGAACACGCCTCCCGAACGGTAATCTCTCCTCTCTCTCTCTCTCTCGCATCTCTGATTTGCCTCTCTCTCGATCAGAACAAGCCTCCCGAATTGTGTGTGCGTATCGCTGCGTGTGTATGTATGTGTGTGTGTCGTTATGTGTGTGTGTTTGTACTGTTGTTGTGTGTGTGTGATTAATTTTTTTCTGCTTGCAAGTGTAGTTTTTATGACCTTCTAATTTAGATCGTATTTTGTTGAGGTGCATGTTCATCACATGCTATTTAGATATTGTTTTGAAATTTTTTGAAGCATTGTGAAAATTTTCTGAAGTACTGTGTGATGACGAATAATTAAAGATTAAAAATTCAAGTGTTCATGTTTGCTTTGGGTTTCATAGGTAATAGTAGCTTTAGTTGTGTTCTTGTTTCTATTTTATTTTTCCTTCAGGTAAATAGGTGTCTAAAACACGACTTTTTCTAACAGTATTATATCTTTGCTTATGTTGATGCTCCGGGGTATCAATTGTCTGTTCGTTAAATTAATGTACTTATTAAAAATATATTTTCTATATAAATATTTATAAAAAAATGTCGTGTCCCCACCGTGTCCGTGTCTCCATTTTTTTGAAAAATCCGTATCCCGTGTCCGTATCCGTGCCCGTGTCCGTATCCGTATCCGTGTCCGTGCTTCATAACACGCACGTGTCTATTCCTACAAACTATCCTAGGGAACTCATACAGCAGGCTCAAAATTTACTTCCATTAGCTACCTCATACTGAAAAAAGTTATTTCAATAATTTGCAATTGATCGGTACAGGAGTAATTCCAAACCTTTACAATATACTACATCGCACCAGCCAACATAAGTGCCCAACCAATACTGAAGACTTTTAGAATTCTACATCTGGAGATATGGAATTGGCTCCTCCGAGGGCTTGAGGTATGTTCCACATGTTCTGGAAACACTCACATCTAAACCATGGAAAAGGGTGAATATGAACCAGAATACTGGAATTCCCATATTGTAGATTCGCATAAACATGGGCCAATATACAACCTCAAACCACCTAGCAGAATCTTTATTGAGAATCTTTACTCTATGTAAATAGATAGAAAACTAAAGTCAAATCCTGGTATATATTACCGCAATTTTCTGGAAGGGAATTCAAACAAGAGCCAACTAATATTTTATAGGTTTTTAACCAATAGTCTAGAATAGCAATTTTGAAAAACATGCATCTGAAATTCAATGGTAACAAAATCAAAAATTACCTGAATTGTTCCCATAAGTTCTTTGGAAGGAAGTTCAATAAGGTATATTTTCTGTTTGATATGCGGTTGTCACGGTAAAGACCTTGTGATAGCTCATCATCATCGACATAAACGTAGCGCTTCATGTCTGACATAAGAGAACTTGCCTTTTTGGCATGTTTATCTCAGATTTATCGCCATGCTTGAAAACATTTTGAGTTCTGCACGAACAAAAAGTGGTTGAGTTAGTTTGATAGTGCAACATGACATGATCAAAAAATTATTTTTTGACATGCATATCATGTTTTCAGTCATAACACACATCCTGTTTTGCACACTGAAAATCTATTATACAAAACACAAAATTGTCCCAGTCATATTTCACATTTGTCCCAATCATACATTTTTGTCTCAGTCATATCTTTTTGTCACGTCATATCTACACACAATCTATTATATAAAACATAAAGTTGTCTCAGCCATATTTCACATTTGTCTCAGTCATACATTTTTATCTCTGTCATATTTTTTCGTCACGTCATATCTATACACAATCTGGTATGAGCTTCATATACTTTTCATACACATTTTTATACATACATTCTCTACACATTTTTATACACATCTATTAGTATGGGCCCCACACATTTTTTATAGGTACGAATCAGTGCCGAAGACACTACTAACACCTGAAGTTTTATTGTACCTTTGGATATTGTGTTACGCTTTCTATTCTTTCGCCTTGTGCCATCGGTACGGGCTATATCGAAAATACGGATCGAGTGTCATCATTTATCATAAGTGACGAAGACACTATTAATACCCAAAGTTTTATCGTACTTTTATGTATTATGTTGTGCTTTCTATTCTGTCGTCTCGTGCTATCGGCATGAGCTATCACTATTAATCCAAAAAAAGGAGGGTGTGGTTTCTATGCGATGGAAGATCAAAGAGATCTGGAAGGGAATAGATGTGCAAATCACCATGTCAACATGGTACTGAACGAGAGGAACTCCAAGTCGTGATGACTGACCTGTGGGTGGTTTGCAGGTTGAATATATGCTGAGAGCTGGTTCCAAGAGAATCTAGTTTCTTATCTTGTTACTGCTTCTGTTTGATATTTTCCAAATGAGCTCAAAATGAGCACTTCAGCACTTGTATGAAACAAAATGTAACCCAGTTGTACACAAGCGTATGCTTGTTCGCAAAAACTCATTGCGTTAAAGATGCATGTGCTTCTCGTTACAATTCAACGACTAAAAAGCATCATTTATGAATAAACTTAATCTATAACCTCGGGTTTTTCCTACTCCAACATTCAGTAAACATATCTCGATTATCTCCCAAGTCAGAGCAGTTTTAACATTTTCTCAATAAATTTATCTGCTGAAATTACCCAACTACCCAACTGAAGCACCTATTCATATGTCTTAACATGGATGGTGTTAGCCATGGGTAAATAGTATTTAATGTATTTTGTTTAGTTTTCGGTGTTTCAGGTGAATAAAGACCATAATGCTTAAAATGGAGCCAAAAGCACTCTTGACACACCATGGAATCTTGAGGACAAGAGGAAGACATAAGTGAAGTGAAGCAAAAGGCACAAACAAGAAGTTTCAGTCGATTGTACAAGAATAAAATCAGAAAAAGATTCAAAAAATAAAAAATTGGTCATAGAAATTCCAAAAGTACATTTTCTATATACCGAGACGTCCGCAAAGATGTCACGAACAACTTTGAAGAAGAGTCTGAAGGCCAAAAATCGAAGGAAGAAGCCAGTTAGCCGAAGCGAAGGTGGCCCGTGCAGATTTTCAGTGGTCCGGACGAGCCGGACCTTCGTCCGGACGAGGAGGCCCGAAATGCTGCATTTTGGATCATATTTTAAGTGTAATTTGAGGGGTATTTAAGGGGGATTAAAGCCTAGTGTTAGGGATTCGGTTTTTGGATTATTTTCTATCATATTTGGGAGGAAACCCTAGCCACCAAGTCCTCTAATCTCCCTCATCTTCTTCATTGCTTCCTTCAATGGTGTCATCCTCCATGGATGCTAGGATGAAGCTCTCTATGGCCGGCAAGGACTTCTCGAGTCAAGGTGATGATGGATCTCCAACTTATGTAATCGATTTGTTGTGTAAGAATCTATTTTGCGTATTTGAATGATTATATGATTTCATGATTTGTATGCTTCAATTCTTTCGTATCATATAATGGATTTTCATTGTCGCATGTGCGGGAATGTGATAGTTTATACTTATGGACGATCCGTGTCCTAGAGACGGATCGTACTATGGGATATTCTATGCCGCTAGGCATATGCATGATTTTCTTGACGAATACCAAGAGGATACGACAAACCTCAAAGTTCTCATATATTTGAATATCATCGTAGATCTTGCGCACACCGGTTGCATATTAGAAGTGAAATCAGAACCTTGACCCATTTTTTTGGATATCTTAATAACCAACGTTAAATTAGTTTGCATTTTATTTCCATAGTTTTATCAAACAAACAAACAATCCAATCAATTTCTCATCTTACGAATCGATCTAGAAATTAAGTACAAACCGTTTGACTTACACACTTTGTCCCTGTGTTCGACACTCGTCCTTACCGCTATTCTAAGAGTATTCTAACTACGTGGTTTTATAAATATTAATTATTGACCGAAACTGACACGGTCACCAACTCACTATTTCAATAGACTCAATCATTATCTCACAGTGTCATCGCATAATACCATAATCTGAAAAACCTTAGCAACCAGGGAAAGCTTTCAAGCTCAATCACAAACACAACAAAGACCCACCCATATGGGTCCTTTTATTACAAATTAAAAGGAGTATACAAGCTTCAATGTTAGGTCTTCACGATAAATTCCTTTTTAATACGTTCGAATTCCAATTTATAGCATACCAACATTCAAATCAAACTATCAAAATCCGCAAGATAAATCACCCAATTTGTGGAATCCGGACTTACATTCATTTCCGATTGAAATGCATTGCAAATTTCAGATGAAAACTAGCTCTCCCATATGTCTTGAACTTTCAGAAAATTTTAGACACGAGTTGTGAATCGTGCCTTTTATCCCTATTTCGCCGTCGTTATTCTGGGTTTTCTGGAAATAAATTAGACAACATGAGACTTAGTTTCCACCCACTCGCGTTTTCCGTTTTGGTTTTTTTGACTTACGGCCACAAGGACAAAATAATGGACACGGGCACGGATACGGACATGGGATACGGATACGGGAACGGATACTAACAGAAAAGAGGGATTTTCTTCGAAGTTTCACAATTGACCGCGGCGAGTTTTCATCTTCTGAAAGTGTTCCATTACTACCTCATTATCAATTCCATAAAAAATGTTCTTTTCAATTTACACCACCAAACTATTATTCAACCACTGATCATTCATTCGATTTCGTAGTCGATTCTTCACAACATTCATTGCTGAAAATACTCTTTCCACTGTAGCAGTTGCAACCGGTAAAATAAAGGCCAAAGTCAATAGCAAGTAAACTAAAGAATAAAATTTGTCTCTGCTGGTCTTCACCATTTTTTGGGAAAGATCAGTAAGTCCATTCAACTTCGAGAAATCATCATTAGATCGCATGTCAAAAATATAACTATCAAGTTGATCAAAAAGTACCATGAGTTCTATTGAAGAAAACTCATTCGGATAAAATTCAACAAAGCGAATCAACTTTTTCTTCACAAAACTAGAAAATGAGTTTGACGGATTCAAACATGCCACACAAAGCAACAATTCACTGCTTCCCTCAGTGAACCGAGCATTTAATTCTTGAAGTTGGATATCAATAATAGTAAAAAAATACCTCAACGCGATAGTGATGCAAGTTTGTGATTGCTTGGGCCTTGCGTTTCCCTTTCCCTTGACCGACATATCTATCATCCATATTAGGCACTTCAATATCCCGTTTCACACAAAAACCACAAACATCATCAAATAAGGAATCCACCCTCTCTCTCATCACTTGGAGCCTCTTTTTTGACAATTGAACCCTTGCTAGTGCATTTACAATATCTTGATCTTTTCTTTGTAGTGGTTGTGATAGCTAAGATGTAATAGCTAGCAATGCTTTCATCAAATGAAGACTGAGTATAAATTCAAAAGATAACATCAAATTCTTCATTACCTTCGCTTCTGATCTTTACTCTGAGTTTGAACCATCTTCGCATATCATTTCTAGCACATCAATCACTGCTGGAAACATATTCATCAAACCAAGTAATGTGTTGTAGTGTGAGCCCCATCGAGTATCACCAGCCCATTTGAGATTAGTTTCTTGATTTAAGCCTTGCCCACTTACAAGCTCTCCTTTGCTAAGTGCCTCAACAACATTAGCAACTTGCTTTGCTTTAAGAATATCACAACGTTTGCACGATGCTCCAACAATATTCACAACTTTAGTGATTACGTAAAAGAGCATAGAAATCTACTCATGATTTTTTGACACGGCCACAAGAGATAATTGTAGTTGATGTGCAAAACAGTGAACATAATATGCACGTGGATTCTCAACTAATATTAATGCTTTCAGACCTTTGAACTCACCTTGCATGTTACTAGCCCCATCGTAGCCTTGCCCGTGCTTCATCAACCAAAACTGAGAATAATGCATTACCAAGATCTTGCACTATCGCTTTCATAGTTTCGAATGCAATTGCATTCACAATGTCCTTTTGGATATCAGGAGCTATCAACTTCAAATTTTGTGGAGCATTATTCAATGCAACAAGTTTGACATTTTCATTATGATCGGCCAAAAACTTTAAAAGTTCAAGAAAATTGCCTTGGTTACTTGAATCTTCGGATTCATTATGAGCACGAAAGGCAAGTCCTTGTCTAAAGAGAAATCGAACACAATCAACTGAAGCATTCAAACGGATTCGATGCTCAATTCTAGCTTCACTAGATTGTTTGTCGAACACCGTTTGAATATGTTGCCTTTGGTTTAACAAGTCTTCACATTTACCCCAAGCTTGATTATGAGCGCTATTAGGGCCTCCCACATGAATATCAAGTTTCTCAGACTTCTTCCAATTCAAGAAACCCTCACCGACAAAATAATCACCACCTGATTGATCGCCAATATATGGCTTAAAAAGATAGCAACAAAGGCAAAACGCAGCATCTTTAGCAATACTATACTCCAACCACGTATGATACTTACGAAACCATGCCTTGTTAAATCGTCGTTGCTTATTTACAAATAGTGTTTTGGGAAAATTGTGGTCATGAGATTGGAAAGGACCCTTTTGCAAATAGTGTCTGCGAATTTGGTCCTTTTCATTAGGATTATAATCAGTAATTGAAAAAACGCGCCTAGGCGAGCGACTAGGCGTGAGGCGGCGACGCCTCAGCTGGTGGAGGCGACGCGAGGAAGGCGGAGGCGACAGGTAGGCGTGAGGCGGCTCGCCTAGGCGAGAGGCGATTCGCTTCTTGCGCCTCGCTCAAATCGATTTGTAAAAATTAAATTTAACCCTCATTTCACCCAACACTCGTTTTATCTCTCACTCCCGATTGTTCCTCTCTCATTCCCCCCTCTCTCGTCTGCAACTGCCTTCCTCCAGGCTCCAGGTTTGTCTCTATCACCTCTCTCTCGTCTCTCACTCCCGTCTGCTATCTCTCTCTCTCACTCCCGTCTGCTATCTCTCTCTCTCGTCTGCTATCTCTCTCTCTTGCTGTGCATACACACACTACTGTGTCAACTGTTACACAGTATATTACACAGTGTAGGTCTACTGTGTCAGCTGACTCTCTCTCTGTCATGTTATTTTTTTAACTAAAAGTTTTGTATGTCTCACATTATTGTAGATGTCGACTCGAAATGATCCCGCTTGGAAATATTCTAAAAGGCACAACGATAACAAGTTCAAATTCACTTGTAATTTCTGTAACAAGGTGGTCAATGGGGGTGTTTACCGAGTCAAGCAACATCTTGTCGGTGGATATACAGCGGTGACAACATGCCCTACTTGTCCTGAAGTTGTTAAAGAAGAGATTCGAGGATTTATGAGCAAACAAAAAGAGATAGCTTCAGTCATTAGTCCTCTTGAAGATTTTGATGACGACGACATAGATGAGTTGTTCGATGATGTACTATCCAAGTCCCTTCCTAAGAGGTCTGCTTCGACACAAGACTCTTCAGCTCGCGGGAGTAATAGTTCTCAACCGAAGCCTATCCCTAAAAAACCAAAGAACATGGGGCCTCTTGATGTATACTTTACTCCCGATCCGGAGATCGAGTTGGAGAAGAGAAAGGGTAAGGGCAAACAAGGTAAAATTGATGGCAATACACCTTACAAGAATGAGCTAAAAGATCGAGCTTATAGAAGCATTGCGAGGTGGATGTACGATGCTGGAATACCTCTTAATGATATCAATTATGACTCATTTGAACCGATGGTTGAGGTAATCGGGCAATATGACCCTGGTTTGAAACCACCAAGTTATTATCAGGTGCGTGTCCCTCTTGACTACTATCACTTATCAATTATGAATCCATCACTGTATTCTTCCCTAACGATATTGGAATGATTGTTTATCAGGTGCGTGTCCCTCTTCTCAAAGACGAGGTGGAACTTGTTAACAAACAAATAGAAGATCACAAGAAAGAATGGGAGGACAAAGGATGTAGTCTTATGTGCGATGGGTGGACAGATCGAAGAAGTAGGACACTACTTAATTTTTTGGTGAACTGTCCTCAAAGTAGCATGTTTATTGAATCTATTGATGCATCAGGTTATTCAAAGGATGGAGAAAAGATGTACAAATTACTTGATGACTTTGTGGAGCGGATTGGAGAAGAAAATGTGATTCAAGTTGTCACGGATAGTGCCGCGGCAAATGTTTTGCCAGGTAACAATTAATTCAATGTATCTATAATATTATTGTTTTCTAATTACATATAATGTGGCAGTTGATTGGTGGTTGGCATTTGATCGTGAAGTTCCAATCTTGCAAAAATTTGCGGTAAAAGTCCTAAGTCTTACTTGCAGTTCATCCGGTTGCGAAAAAAATTGGAGCGTGTTCGAACATGTGAGTTTTACATTAAGGTTTCTTTTTTTTAATTGTGACATGTGTCGTATTTGAAATTCATTCAATTTTTTATTCTGCAGCTTCACACCAAAAAAAGAAACAGACTAGATCAAAAGCAGCTCAATGACTTGGTGTTTGTAAAGTACAATAGAGCTTTGAGGCGCCGATATGTCAAACGTGGCAAGCACGATCCGATTTCATTGAAAAATATTGATGAAAGCAATGAGTGGCTGCTTGGGAAATTAGAAGAAGAGCTTGTATTTGATGGTGAAGATTTGAATTGGGATGATGTGGCGTTGGCTAGTGGAGATGAAGAGCCTAGCAAAACTACTCAATCAACTTATAAAAAAGGTTCCACTTCGAAAGCATCAAGTTCTTTTGTTGTTGATGATGATTGGGAGGAACAAGACTGGAAAGAAGACAATTCAGACGAAGGAGAAGAGGAAGACGTGGAAGGTTTTGAGTCGGACGACGATGAAGACAATGAAGCTATTGATGACGACATTTGATGACGACGATGTGTACTTAGGATAATCTCATATGAACCTATGTTTGTGATTGATGAATGATTTGTTTTTGAAAAACTACTTTTGTATTTTTTAGTAGTATTTGTTATAGTAGACTAGTGGTAATTTCGAAGTTTGATGATATTTTCCGTAGTTTTGATAGTATGATGAGTAACTTTTCGCTATTTTGTACAATTTCTATCTTTTCTTTGAATTTGTGACACTCGCCTCGCCTCACTTCAATGAGGCGTTCGCCTCGCCTCGCGCCTCGCGCCTCGCGCCTCGTCGCCTAGGCTTTTTCGGAGTTCGTCGCCTCGCCATCGCCTCATCCATTTAAAACACTGATTATAATCACTAATTCGAGGTCGCATTCCAGGATCAGCTGGAAGCTCCGCCAGGTTAACGTTGACACATCATTGTTTGAGTGGTCGAGAATTATCATCTGTGTTTGAAACATGCATAACAATAGGTTTTATTTGGTTGAAATATTTCTTCATCACTTAAGTAATATAACTGGTAAGACAAAAAACAAAAAATGATTGATCAAAAAATAATTATGCGACAGTACACACATTATCAATAAAACTTCAATAATAGTACACATAACACAGCAAAGCAAATAAAATACCCCAACCAGCAAATACCTTCAATAATAAAATCTGTGTGAAATCCGGAAGGATCACAGCAAAGCAAATGGACGGATCTGCAAAATTAAACCACAGTAAATGAATCTGCATAAGCAAAAATCAACTACAAATGGAACGGAGGACGGATCTGCAAAAATCACAGCACAGCAAATGGAAGAAGATCCGTGTGAGAGAGGGAATACCTACTACCGGACTGAGAGACTGCCTGAGATGTGGAGCGGAGGAGATGCAGGAGCGGAGCTGCGTGCGGAGGAGATGCAGGAGCGGACGAGATCTGCAGTAAGGTGCGGTGGTTGGTGTGCGGCGAGAGGGAGGCGGGAGGGAGGGTTGCGAGAGGGAGGCGGACTCAGGCGAAGGCGGGGGAGGGTTTGGTCGAGAGAGGGACCTGCGAGATAGGCGGGGGAGGGTTTGGTCGAGAGAGGGAGGGAAAGTCTTTGGACGGGTCACGGGGTAGTTTTGTAAATTAAAAAAAAATAAGTTCTGAAAATTGAGCGGTCACGTGCCCCCTCTTGCCCCTCTACACATCCGCCCTCAATAAAGATTCTGCTAGGTGGTTTGAGGAGGTTGTATATTGGCCCATGTTTATGCGAATCTACAATATGGGAATTCCAGTATTCTGGTTCATATTCACCCTTTTCCCATGGTTTAGATGTGAGTGTTTCCAGAACATGTTGAACATACCTC
>NMUG010008623.1:0-11568 GCA_002855965.1 Monotropa hypopitys
ATGTTTTTTATTTTAAATGATGCATTTGGATTGATGTTAATTTTTACAAAATGATGACTTTGGAATTTTGATTTTGATTGAACATGTTGATTATTGATTTTTGATTTTCAATGAAAGCATTGAATTTTAAAACCGAAATGTTGATTTTCATGTTTGAATGACGATTTTGAATTTTGATTTAAATTCCAAAAAGGATAATAAGTAATTCAGCACATTGAATTTACAGATTATTCCTTTGATCCAACGCCAACTTGCTACTTGATTTGCCATTGACCCGAATCATGGAATTTAAAGATTTTGATTTGATTTTGATTTTTGATTTAAGTTCCAAGAAGTATAATAAGTAATTCAGCACGTTGAATTTACAAATTATTCCTTCGATTCAGCATCAACTTGCTACTTATTTCGCTATTGACCCGAATCATGGAATTTAAATATTTTGATGGTATTTGATTTTTTGTTGATTTTATTATTCAATGTTTTTGTTGATTTTGAATCCCTGAAATGATAACAAGTAATTCGCCAACTTGAATTGCGAGTTATTTCTTTCATTTGAACCGATCAGTTACTTGATTCACCGATAGTACAAACTGAGGGGTGGATTGATTTATTTTATTTGAAAAAACATAAACGCCAAGGATGAGCAATGGCGAGGGGTCGTGCTGGCATTGACGAGTTGAGCGATACCGCATCTAATGATAAATGCTATGAAATAAAGATAAACGGCGAGGGGTCGTGCTGGCAAGGCCAAGCTGATCGATACCACCTCCCGAAACACAAGCCGTAAAAATAAAGATAAAAGATAGATAATAACGAGGGGTCATGCTGGCATGGCCAAGCTGATCGATACCACCTCCCGAAACGAACGTCGTAAAAATAAAGATAAAAGATAGATAATAACAAGGGGTCATGCTGGCATGGCGAAGATGATCGATCCCACCTCCTAAAACACATGCCACATAAATGAAAGATAACTGACCGTATGAAGCGGTTTTTTGAGATCAATATTTTCGAAGATCGTCTGATGGCCGAAAGCTAGTAGGCATGTCCATACTTTTAGCTGCGGTGACCGTATTAGCAACTTCGAGAATATTGATTTTTAGATAATGAAAGATTGATTTTCCAGTTGTCAAGATGTGACTGAATAGCCGGTAGGCATAGCCATACGCAAGGCCGAGATGTCGCAAAATGAAACGTTGGAAAATTAACTTTCCATTATATTGCGGAAAATAAACCACAGAGGACGTCCGTGATTTATTTTCTACGCATTCATATAATTTAGTGAATTACATTGCAACTGAAAATAAATAAGTATAAATGTATTTATACCTTGATGATAATTACAATTGAGAGGATAAGTTCAACGATAGTATCCATTTGACTATAATCCAGAAGTACGTACCAGGACTTTCCTAAAAGAATGATTTTCTGAAAAATGAAGAGGAAAACTAGCCGAAAATTTATTGACTAAATTTCGGCAGAGCTTCTACTAAGACGGACGTTTTTTGGGGCTTTCCGGAAATGGGATGGTTTAGGGTTTTAATGGATGGATTGATTTAGAGGGAGAGCTTTGGTCTCGAGATTGGTTTGAAACTAATTTGGGACCGTTTTAGGCTTCGAAAAATAGTTTGGAATTTTGAGGTTTGAGCCGGGTTTAGACGGAGCAAGGCCCGGGGTGAATTTGGCTTTAAATTTGAAAGGTTTTTGGAGTTTTGGGGCTTCTGCCCGACAGAATGGATGCTGGAGAGCTTTTGCAATAGATTAAGGTGTGTGTCTCTCTCTTCAATGGCCTGGATGGCCAATGAATATATAGAACTATGTCGCACCTATAGGTGCAACGTCATGCTGGAGCTTTTTGGCTGCTGACTGGAGTGGTTGCATGATTTGGGGGAGACGTTGAGCCACTCTTGGCCATTTATTCTTGCATTTGAATCCGAATTTGCAAAAAAACGATATATATACTTTTATATGAAGTATATAACTTTTGTCGCTTTGTCAATGAAAATTCTGGTCGCGAACCGTTGCGCGTCGTGCTGCCGGGGAATGATCCGGTGACTGATTCGTCGCTGAATACAGTCGTTGAATTCACCACGTTGTGTAGATCATGACAAAATTTTCATCTCGCACTGAATTTACTAAAGTTAAAAAGGTGATTTCCGGGCCGTTATTCTGAACGTCCGCCCTTTGATCCGCTACTTTTCTACCGAGAATGATTTCACAGTCGCAACTTTTCATCCGTAAACGTCTGTCTTTTCGCCAAAGAGCTATAAAAAATTGTACCGCATCATTCCGATGTTGGCTCACTCTGTTACGCTATTCTGAACAAAATAATTCTCTCCGCCAATTAAATTCCGGTTTTTTTACCTCTGTCGCAGTTTGATATGTCGTTGTCTCAGGAATGCTGTTACCGACGTATTTGTGTTGAAAGTTGAATTTTTGGATCTCCGAGCACAATTCTGCCCGTACCGATCCCAAATACGTCTTTCAATGTTGATTTTTACTGTTCGGACCATATTATTTCCAAACTATTCATCCGTTTCACAATTTTTCTTCGGGTAATTTGCTATTCGCGGATTTCAGATACATCTTCAAAATTTAAGATCCGTCGCTTGTCATTTGGTATTTGTTCGGCTAATTCGGACAGTCCAGACACACCTTAATTGTAGAATTGATCATTCCGGGCCTCTATTTTCTGATCTTCGGCAGTGGGTCAAAATGGGGTATCAACAACAAGGCCATTCATGCTTGCTCTACTGGCCTCTGACCAAGACATGATCGTCCAGAAGTCCTTTGGTTTGTGTTGACCTTTGGCCATCAACCTCCGGCGCAATAAGTCTCCAGATAGATCTTTTGATCTGTACATGTCCTTTCGGCCCGTGTTTGGCCATTAATGTCCGGTAGTCTCTGTGTTCAATCGGTAAGTCCTCCGGTCTTTTTATGAGCTCCAAAAGTATGTTTAAAGGATGTTCGTCCAGTTTTTTGTTTGGCCCAGATTCCGGCCAGTGAGCCTTCGAATCACGCTCAGCCCATTTGTGTACCTGACCTAGTGCTCGGCTAGGAGACCCCGAACTATTGTAACCATTAGTTCTTGGTTTCTCTGTGCCCAAACAATGTGCCTATCATCCAATGAGTGTCCTAAAAGTGTAGCCTCTAGTCTGCTCATCCTGACAAGTTTAGCAGAGGTTCATCCATGTGATATCTAATGTTTTATGGATTAATTGATCTATATAAGGTTTGTAATTCCGAAGGAGGATAACAAAAATCAAGGTTCAAACCCTATCTGGTGAGTCTCTTCATGACTATATCCTTGTAATGCATTAGGAGTAGGAATTCGTTATCATAAACCAGATAATGTTCAATTCTTCAAATCTAATAGATGGCTACCCCTTATAAGAATGATTTTGGATTACGATTAGCATTCCAGTATATATGATTTGAGGCTTAGCACAGTTGGATTGTTAATTGATCAGAGTTTTAGCAAGTTATGTTAGCTCAGTACATCGGTTTAGATTAATGTAACATTCCAGTATAACATTAGTACACCAGGGATCCTAAGGAAGTCCATAGTGCATCAGTTTAGTTTAATGCATTAGCATAACATTTCAACATAACATCGGCATAACAAGGTTCCTAAGGTAGACCTAGTTCCTAAGGCAGACCTCCCAGTATGGATCCTAGGGAAATCCACAGATCCTAAGTTGATCCCATGGTTTCTAAGGCGGACCCAATTTCTAAGGCAGACTACACAGACACGGATCCTAAGGCTATCCAAACACCATGAGTATTGCACCTATTAGTTCATTAGCATTTCAGTTATCAATTTTTGTGCATTAGAATTATAGTCATAAGCTCAGTTCAGTTTAGTTCAGGTTAGTTCAGGTTTAGTTAATTATGATTGTTCCATATTGTGGTATTAGATCAGTTATCAGAACAGTTATCAGTCATGTGTGGTAAAACTTTACCTTATGGTATGTGCCTCCGAATTGAATCATGCTTGTATCGCATAACCAATAGATGTGACATGTTTAGACTCACACTAGCTTAGTGCTTATGTATCTTAACAAAATCTTTCAAGGTTAAGAGAGGGAGGCATAGTTTGGAAGACATAGAGATTTATCCACCTTTATTGTACTCTTTCATATCAGTTTGAGGTTGTAAATTGTAAAAGACCCTGTGGTAATGAAAATTTTAATATTATGCACATATGAGTTTTTGTTCATGCTTTTGCTATTACTTAGTGCCTTGTGATGGAATCCCTTAACTTGTTAAATAGGGCCTTTGCGAGCTTGCTCATTGGCTGGTCGCGGCCCATGTTGGTTGGGTTGTAACACCTGACACCTCTTACAAATTCATGGCCTTTTGCTCAGTGGGGCCTAAACATAGTAGGACCATTGTCATAAACCAAAGGAATGGAGAAGTACCTATTTGTGGGGACAGACTACTTCATGATGTAGATTGAAATAAAGCCACTGTCCAAGATTACTTAGCACAACATAGAGCAGTTCGTATGGAAGAATATTATTATGAGGTTTGGGATTCCAGATGCAATTGTATTATACAATGGCACACAGTTCTAAGATAAGTTCAAGGTGTTCTTCTCAACATACAAGATCAAAAATTTCTACGCCTCAGTCAGCTACCTGCATAGTAATGGACAAATATAATCATCCAACAAGACGGTCCTTGATGACATCAATAAGAGGTTAGAAAATGCTAAGAGAAGATGGGATGATGAACTATCTATGGTCCTATGGGATTACCGTACAACACCTAGGAGGTCCACTAGTGATACACCTTTGTCCTTAGCCTATGGGACAGAAGTAGTCATTCCACTAGAGGTTGGCATCCTCACTATCCACACAGACTTAGTGGAGTAAGAGGATGTAATACCTGTTCTTGAATTCGATTAAATAAATCTTTTAGAGTATTTTTGAGGATTATGGAAATAGAAAGGGATTTCTAAACCCTATGTAATTAAAGGATTGAAATTGTGAGCGGTGGTCGTTGGGATAATCGGTGTCATATAAATCCTTAGAAAATAAGAAATGAAAAGGGCGTTGTACTTGGGAGATTTATGGAGTAGCCTTAGAATGCTAATTTGATGTCTAGAATGATGGAGAAATGTTTGGTTTTGAGTTTAGAAGGTTGGGTATCAATTTGGAGGTGTTCGGGAAGGTTTCAGGAGGTCTCGTCCGGACCACACTTTGGCCCCGTCCGGATGAGTGAACAGGGAGATTGGCCGGAGGTTTGATGAAGTGGTCATCCAGACCATGGTGGTCAGCCGTCCGGACGAAGGCCATCGTTCGGACGAGGGTGGCGGTCGTCCGGACGATAAATGCTATTTGTGCAATTAAATGAGGGGAAACTTCGGGTTTTCACTTCCTAGGGTGTTTCTAAGGTCCCCGAATCGTGTAGGGTTGGGGAACTTCGGTATTTGGCCTACATAAGAGCTCTTGGTGCTCTAGAGAGAGTTAGAGAGAGAGGAAGGGAGGGAGGTTCGGATTTGATCCGATGGTGGATTTGCAGAGCTTAAGGCATAGGAATGCTTATGCGAGGTATGGGTTGCATTCTAATCATCTTCCTTGATTGTATTTTGGTTTTCCTTGGGTTTTGATATAGGGTTTTTTGGTATATTGGTGCCTAGGTTGTAAATGGTGTTGGGTATTACTTATACTTGTCAAAATTGTGTGTATAGGCGTGTATATGTGCATATGAGGTGTTTAATAATATGATCCCTTGTCAAATCGATTGGGTATGCGTAACCTATATTGTAAGGGGTGTAAGTAAGTCTATGGCCCTTGTGTGTAATGAACCTTAAGTGTATCAATTTTCCCTTGATGCCCGGAAAATCTATTGTTATCGAATCGGGTGGAAACCCCATGTTTTAATTGATAGAACTCATAGTAGAATTCATGTTTGTGGGAATACACTTGATGAAGAACCTGAGTGAAATTATGGAATCGAACTTGGTTATACCTACGGTGTCCATGTGTATGTCGTGGATTTTTCAGTTTAGACTTGACTCGGTGTTGGATTTCATATTTGATCCCTAGATTCACATGTGTGTGTGTGTGTGTGTGTGTGGTAATCATGTGGCAAAATGAGTGTCAAGTCATTCTAAGGTGTTGGGGGCATTGTCTAATCCCTTAAATTCATATGTAAAATCATGTGGTAATTGTGGAAGGTGTGTGTGGGTGTGCACGACTTGTATTTATGTTATTCACTTTATCATTTCATATTTTAATATTGATGTTATCTGTTTGAGATTGGTTCTCAGGAAAGGATACAATGAATTGAGGAGCACTAAAAATCAATAAACGGTGGCACCCTCTTAAGACACAAAGGTGAGTGTCTAAGGTACAATATTTCAATTGTACATTGCTATTTCAATTTATTAAAGGTGGCCTTCAGGCATATAAAATTCAAATAAAGGTGGACTTCGGCCAAATCACAGCAAAGGTGGGCTTCGGCCAATTCCAATAAAGGTGGGCTTCGTCTAAATCATACCAATGGTGAGCTTCATCCAAATCAAATATAAAGGTGGACTTCGGGCATTCAGCAAAAGTTCCCATACAATGAGGGGGACGCCCCTGTTCAAATATAAAGGTGGGTGTTCCATCCGTTCCATCCTAATAAATCAATTTATTTATTAATACTAATAAGTGAATTAGATTTTGATTGAGAATTAGAGATGATAAAATATTATAAAGAATGGTTATAATGTGCCTAAATAAGTATAAGGGGTCATTTGGTGACTTGCATGGAAGTATAGGGTGCCTAGTGGTATTTGTGCATGGCTTAGGTGTAAATGTGAGTTATAAAGGAGGGTATAATGGTAAAAAGGGAGAAAATCTGATTTGGTGAGGGGTAGGGTTTTGCTCTTGTCATTGTGTAAGTGTGCAAGGATTGAGAGGGTTGAGAGCTTGTAGAGAGAGAGTGATGAAGATGGTCATGGAAGGGCTTGAATCCTAGAGAGGTCTTTTTCTCCCTTCAACCACAATCAAGTAAGTATAACTATATCATAATCTCATCTTTCGATTCGTTCTATTGAGTTTAAGATCTAGGTTTTTAAGGATTTTTGGATTTATGAGTGTTCTTGAGAGAATCACTCGATTGGGTGCTTTGTAGTTGTTAGGAGGCCTTGTAAATGAGTTATAATGACCCTATAATAGTGTGGGAGGTTTAGGGATGTGAGGTTTTACGATTTTTGGAGTCTAGATTTAGTTTGGACTGATTTTTAGAAGATGGATTTGAAAAATCGCCATTGGAACACATTTTGTTCAGGAACCGGTGTGAAGACCGGCACATCGACGAGTATGCTGACCGGCATACCGGTGCCCTACTGGCCTTAGTAAATTTTGTTCAGTAGGTTTTCTCTTGTGTTCTCCGCAAATTTGCCTTAACCGGTATGCCGGCCGGCATGCCGGTCGGTATACCGGTTTGTATTATTTTTGGGCCATAGGTTTTGCCTTAGCATAAATTGGAAAATTTGTACTAATTGGCATGCCGGACGGTATACCTGCACCATACACGTGCCCATACTGGTCAGCTTAGTTGTGAGGAATTGTTGATGTTTTACTTTGGGTCTTGAGGTAAACACCCTTAGACTCTTGTTGGCCATGTTTTGAGGATCTTAGAGAACCTTTGGAAGTGTTTTTGGTTTATTTGAGATGAGACATTCATGACTTAGTCCTTGAAGGTTAAGACTTGGTTTTGGAAGTCATTAGTGATTGGGTTAGACCTTGGGAACCTTGAGGATGTCTAAGTCCCTTTTTAATGTTTGGTCTCTCTTTAAATAGTTCAATGCATTATGTGGGTTTTAATTCACTTGAATTTATATCAGGTGAACATCTTTTCTTCCAAGGCTTGTGGAGGAGGCTGCTTCACACTTCGTTGGTATTCGGTGAGTTTGTGTTAGATATGTGTTTCATTTATTCATATGCAAACACTTTATGTGGGTAAATTAGGCAACTTGAATTAAATAGGTGAATCCATAATTATGACAAGTATGATAATTAAGTTATGGAACTTAAATGGTTAATGTACATGGTTGTGCAACATACAGATAAGGTACATAGGATTCCTTGGCTGATCACTTGAATCCCTAAGTATGGTAATTACACCAATATATTGGAAATCAATAGATAATGTAAATGCTTCATCAAATCATATGCATGAAATAAACTAAGGAAAGAATAATTAGAGTAGTATAGTGGAAGCGTGATAGACCCATGTAGGGTTATTTAACGAATTGCATATTGATGGTCTAGAATTGGTGTGCGTTGGTGCTATGCCATGGTTGTTTTGGCTAGCATGATTGCATTTTGGTGTGTGTTGGTGTTCCTTTGGATACGTGATATACGTTTTCCGTGTATGAATTGATTTGAGAAGATCTACCGGTCGGGGCATCTCAAAACAAATCACCAAGGTCATTCAGTTATCACAATAGGATGTGTGTGTGGTGTTGAATATTTGTTTTGCGTTAGGGTGCATGTCTATGCAGTATATCTTCTATATAATAGAGTGTGAGATTATTGGTTCGTCGGCGTATTGCACTCTTGTTTCATCCTCTTTGAACATCATATGGAAGATTTGTATTTGGTAATGGTTTTTTACCACTTATCTTCTTCCTTTATCAAATTTCAAGGACAAAACTTTCTTTAAGGGGTGAGATTTGTCACACCCCGGAAATTTTAAATTCATTAATTGGGGGATTATATAATTTAATTTAAATTTGATTTTATTTTTGGGGGAATTAATTGGGAATTTATTTCTCAATTTTATTAATTTTATTAAAACTCTCTTTTCCCCCTATTGTATTTTAAAATGGACCTCAGTCCATTCCCTCCTTTCTCTTTACATATCGAAATAGACAGCATGTTCATTTCCCCCTTTTCGCCATCATTTCGATATGGGGCCTTGTCCGCTTTGCACCTTATTTTGATATGTTCCCTTCAGGGAACATTTTAGTAAGGTTTGCATTTTGATATGCATTGTTGCATATCGAAATACATGTGCGTTGAGGTTGCTCAGTGAGGTCCCTCATTTCGATATGCTTATTGCATTTCGATAGGAGCATTTCAATATACATCCCTGCATATCGATATGCATCCTTAATGAGCTTGTGTAGTGTGGTTTGCATTTCGATATGCACTGATTACATATCAAAATGCATATGCTATTGGAGATGATCCGAGAGATTTGCATATCGATATGCAGGGTGGTGCATATCGATATGCATTGTGTTTAGGGCTTGGTTGATAGGAGTGTATTTCAATATATGCCTTAGGCATATATCAAAATACAGTGTTCTGGTAGAGTTTTGGGGATTGAATTAGGGGCAATTTTGTCTGCTTTGGCTCGAGTATATATATGTATTTTGCTGAGAGAGGAAGCCCTACTCTCATTATTTGGCCTCCTCCCCTTCAGCCCCTCCCGTGAGTCTCTCTTGTCTCATCTCTCTCGAACTCTCTCTTCTCTCCCTTTCTTTCTACCTTTGTTTGACCCCTTTCCCTTGTTTGTTTGAAGATTTGCTCTTCATCAACGTCGACAACCATCGCAAGAGCTCCGTAGTGGCGGTCTGGGTTCGTCCTCTCGTGAAGGATCTCTCACCTAGAGATTTTTGGTTCTCGGCAAAAATGTGGGTAACCCTATCTATTTCCTTGTATGCGTGTGTGTGAAGTGTTTTTCCCCTTCTCTTTCCTTCCTAAAATGTGTCTTAGAGCTTTGTTGGGATTTTGGTGGGTATAGGTTGTCTAGGATGAATTTGAGACTCTAGACTTGGGTTAGTGTGAACCTTAAGAAGTTATTCCCTTGGCCTTCAAATTAATGAAGGTCAAGTATTCGTCAATATGCTCGATTGAGGATGCGAAGTCACACTTGGGGTTATAGATGTGTGTTGGTTACCTTATAGTGGCATAGGGTGGCGTTGGAAATCCAATGGCGACCATATGTTCGATGAAATGTCAAATGTGTAATTTCAAATGTTTTATGGAGCCATTGTATCTCATTGAAATTATTAGGACTAGTGTGTGTCTCTAGGATCATTTATGCCTTAAATAAATTGTTATGGCATCTTCATTGAATTGGATCAAATTGAGGTACCCTTGGAATTTCACGGTTGGTTGGGAGACTTTTAGGCTTGGATGAACACTTGGTATAGTAAATTGGTTGGAGTTTGGGCATGTAGTGCCCCTTTGAGAATTAATGTTGGAATGACTTTTCCGGTCGTTGATTAACGAAAAAGCCTATTCCATGCATTAATAATTTATAAACAAGAAAATACTACTCTAGCTAGTAGAGTGGCAAGTTCGAGGTCGGTCCACAAGGAAATGATGGAGTTAAAGTAATTGTTTTGCAAAGAAGTTTGGTTTTGCGGTAGAAGCGGTAGGACGCTAGCCTTTTATTTCTTCTTTATAAAAACTTAACAAAACTAATGCATAAAAGAAAAATATGAAAACTAATTAAACTAAGAGGAATGGCAACCATCAAAGAGGTTGATTGTCATGCCCCGGATTTTCAAACCACATTATTTTTTTGAAATACAATTTAAATCATAAACAGGGGATATAACCACTTGCCATCCAGATACAATCAATTGAATTTCTCATTACATTCGTAGAGCAGTACTGATGTAGGACAAGGACCTACATGTATCCTCAGTAGAGCTACCGAGCAGGCCTTAACCCCAGCCGAGCAACCTGCCTCTTCTTTCCACCCAGCTGCACAGCCTACGTTCATTGCCGAGCTGCCACCCCGCGCAGCAGGTACCCTCGCTGAGCTTCCACCCCGCACACCAAATGCCGAGCTGCCATACTTGCCGCACTTCCCCAAGGAACTTCAACCCATCCCGGAAACCCAACTCGTACTAGTTTGGCACGACAACCTACGTCAGCACGGCCTCAACAGCTGCACCTCAGCTCGGTCGCTTTCCTGCAGAGCCACTAGAATGAAACCACACGGGGACCACCCAACATCCACTGACATTCCATTATTACTTTTCAGATTCTGTTAGGAAATTGTACATTTGTAATCAATTTACTTTTTCCTTTATTTGTTTGTATTAGCCGCCATCCATTTTAGGTTTTTCTCTTCATTGTTTTCGTTAGTGGCTATACAAGCCAAGAGATGTACAAATTTATACAACTTTTGATAATTTGAAAACCCCATTTTTGGAGCAGAGCATTCTCTCTCTTGTTCTTCAGGTGGACTCCTGAGCCACGGGTGGATTCCTGTGTTGGTTAGGTGGATTCCTAACTCCCTTACCAGACTACGGTGATAGTCTGATCATTCCCCTGTAGATTACAGTGTTAATCTGTCCGCTTCTACCGGATTTCATTCAAAATCCATCCACCCTTCACCTCGGGTTCAGCTTACCTTAACCGTCCTTCACTTATCTGCTTCCCATTCTGCTGCGTCCTGCGTCAGTTGGTATCAGAGCCTACTTCCAATGGACGATGTTCCGGAAGACCGATCAGCCACAGTTGGAGATTTGCGGGTTGTTCGACAAGAGATGCGTGAGCTACGCAAACTTGTTGAACGCCTCACCGGCGAGTTTGCTCGTGTTCA
>NMUG010008624.1:0-11567 GCA_002855965.1 Monotropa hypopitys
CAAACTAAGATTGTGAAAGTATCCTCAAGAACTAAGAAACAAATTCTCAGCCAGCAAAAAGTTGTTAAAGCTTCTTCTGGCACTACTATTAAACAAAGAAACAACTACATTTGATTCTAACTTGCAGTATTTAGGTAGAATAAAGTTCACTTAAATTGAAGAGAAGTACTAACCTGTAAATATAGTCTATGCTTTTGTTTTCTAAAACCAAACAATCCAGTAAGCAGTTGAAGGAACATCATGATAACACAATAAACAAAAAGACTTATAAATATTCACTTTCTCGCTTGATGTGAAGTCTGTACGCAGTCCTAAAAGGTCATATGTTGCTCTAATCAGATTTCCAAGGTTAAACGTGACTTCAACTGCCCCTAATGATGAGAGAAGAGAGGAAATGAGAAAAATTTGGTTTCTCACCAAATCTCATCAACCTTGGTGAGAAACAAAAATAAGGTTAAATGTGATTTCGAATTCTCACCGTTTCTTTTCCTTCTCATTTTTTGACCATCCAAACGTAGGAATGATTCCATTCTCCTTCCATTTCCCTTCTTTTCTCTTGACATCACTTCACCTTCTCATTTTTTGACTATCCAAACGTAGGAATGATTCCATTCTTTTTCCATTTCCCTTCTTTTCTCTTGACATCACTTCATCCAAATGAGCTGCAAGTATTAAGTAAGCTCTGACTCGACCTGCAATAACAAACTGTACATTTAGCTGCTTGGTAGAATGACTAAAGCCCGAGAAAAAAATTGGTAGTAGAAGATGACAAATTAACATTCTTGGCCCCAAAGGCTTAAACACCGTGCCTTCAGATTCTTCTGCTAGAAAGTAACCATTAATCAAGTGCATCGATGTCAAGTGAAAAAATAGGTTCTTTTAGAAAATAAAATTTGTTACACTGACTTGAAACTAAAAAAGGATATCTAAATTTTTTTTGTATTCCCCAGGACATCCGCATACCCACCGCTCCGTCGTCAACTCCACAGCCATCTGCGCATGTGAGCAACAGATTATGAGAACAAAAAAGAATCTCAGCAAAAAATCGGGTTCACATATTTCATCAAACAGTTGAGAGGCAACTTAACATGTTCCACACCAATGTGTAACAAAGATGTTCCACACCCATAGATCTGAAAACCCAGAAACACAAAATGGTCGTTCAGGCAGTGGCGTACACGACTGTATTTCAGAAAACCCAGAAATACAAAATGGGAAATACCAAAATTGTTAGTACGAAATGGGAAGTACCAGAATCGTAAATATGTGACGCTGCGGTGGATGCGACTGTCTGCGCAGTGGATGAGGCAATGGCATAGGCGTAGGTGTTGGGCAAGACGATGGCGCATGCATTAGGCGGTGGCGTACGCGATCGTTCAGACAGTGATTTCTCTGCGATGGCAGTGATTCTCCCGAGAGGGCACTACAGAACACGTTGGAAGGACGACAGTGAGAGAGAAAGATGAACAGTAGCCAAATGCTCTGTGTGTGTGATGCCGACAAAGTGGTTGTAGGCGATGGTCGCTAGGCCGCCATTAGAGAGAGAGGCGTGGGGATGATGTCTCAAGTGCAGAGAGAGAGAGAAAAGCTCCGTTTGAATGAGCTGCTGAGAGAGTAGAGGAGGGAAGGGGAAAGGAGGAAGACGGTAAATATGGCCCTCGGATTCTCTCTCTCTTTGTAAAAGTTGAAATGAATGGTGGGTCTCGAGGAGTACTGAGAGAAGAGATGGGTGTATTGGGCGGTGGAGCACGTGAATATTGTCTGTTTGAGAAAAGTGTTTGGGCATGTGATACAGTGAAACACTAATACACGAGAATATAATTTTACAGCCATCCGATTGAATTGTAAATGAATCTTGTTCGTTGAATGTATACAGGTTATATATGAAGTTAAGAGGATCAATCTGGGCCATCCGTGCTCAGATCGGATGGCTGTCTTTATCCAGGACCTAAACACCATCCTATTTTGTATAAGAGATAATATTCTACGTCTTCCACTAAGTACTGACATACTAACCAAACCAAACCAAGCATTAAGTCCTAATTAATTGGGGTCGGTTATATTAATCCGTTTTTTAATGTGCTCTGTCAAGTGCATCTTGTTCCATTATATCTACTAAACTTATATCCTTATGAACTACTGCTTCTAAAATCAAAATTTGTCTAATCGTGCGATTCCCGATTCGATTCATGATTCGATTCCCGATTCGATTCGTGATTCGATTCACGATTCATGCAAAAAACAATATGAATCAACAAGTGAATTGATATTGGGATAGAATCGGCGATGAATCTACGATTCACAGCACGATTCTCGATTCGATTCGTTATTCGATTCACAATTTACAATTCATGCAACTTTTAGACCGACACATTTGAAAATGTTGAAACCATTTCACATTTTCTTTCTTCAGAAAGCAAGAATATAACTTTCTAGAGTGTTTAGTACAATGATAACCATACAAAAATAGACACAAATCTCTACTCAATCAATTATTTAACTTTAATTTCTCTATATAGTGATGTACAGTGGACACTTGTCCTATTTTATTACATGAGCAAGTTTTGAGGCAGTATTTGATTTTTTATCGTATTGACCTGTTATAATTGCTTTTAAAATTTTTTATTGTTTGTCTATTACTGGGAAAAAATAAGAAAGAAAGTTAGAGGGTCGCATGTTAATGAGGTGAATACAATATTCTTGGAAAGCAATAGAAGGAAGTGAATTACCTATAATAAGATTATGAGATACTCTGTGCATCATTTAAGATAATTTTTTATTGATTGAGGTATTAAATTTGCATTTTACTAAGTATTTTAAACATTTAAATACAAATGTATTTTTTAATATATTTTAGAAATTATGACCGAATCAGAATGATTCACGATTCGATTCGATTCACGGTAAAGAAAATGACTTCCAATTCTCTATTCGATTCACGATTTGACAACATTACTATATATGATAACCCTATCACTCCTCTTAACTATCGCGTCAACGAGTCTACGGTAGACATGTTCAAACCATTTTAATCTATTTTTTTATCTTAGCTTCCAGCAGCGTTACTCCTGCCATATTGTGAAGTTTTTCGTTTTTAATTCTATCTTGCAAAGTTTTACTACGCATCCATATCAACATTCTCATTTTAGCTACACTCACCTTACTCACATGTTTCTTAGTCGGCTAACACTATGTACCGTATGACATGGATGACGTTATGGCCGTACAGTAGAACTTTCTCTTCAATTTTGCATGTATTCTACGATCTCACAACTCACACAACACTCATGTATTTGATCAATCCAACTTGAATTCTGTGAGTAACATCCTCTGCAATCTCTCCATCCCTACTAACAATTGAGCCAAAATGCTTAAAACGCTAACTTCTCGATAATTCCTAATTTTGAAGGGCCATTATGTCAACATTAGTAATTTGTCTATTACTAAACTTACATACAATGTAATCTGTCTTCAACAACAATTTCCTCATACAAATAGAAGCGATTGGTCAACCATAGACCCCCAGTTCCTACCGATCCTAAAATCTCGTGTCTCCAATGTCTCTCAAAGTTTTTAATTTGACATTAACAACTCCTGCAGTTTCATCTACCAAGACAATATTATTTGCAAACAACATATATAATGAGATATCATCCTAAATGAGTAGTCAATTCATCCATAAATAGGTCAAAAAGGTAAGGGCTCAAAGCAGACCCTAGATGTAATCTTACTGTTTGTAAATTCACTTGTTTCCCCTACAGAAGATCTAATAGTGGGTGACAATACCTTCATACATGTCTTTAACCACATCAATATATATTTTTGTCACGTTCTTTTTCTCCAAGACATATAATGTCTTTAGTCACTTCATCCTATGCTTTTCCCAAATTTATAAAAACCACATGAATGCCCTTTTTCTCTTTATACTTTTCAACTAATCTCTTTAAGTATATTACCTCCATTGACCTACAAGGCATAAACCCGAACTTCATGGTATCAATTTAATACCTTTATAATTATTATAACTCTGAATATTCTCTTTATTATTATATATTGGTACTAAGATACTCTTTCTTCAGACATCTTTGTAGTCAGAATAATCTTGTTGAACAATTTTGTCAACCACATCAATAAGGAAGTCATCTGGTCCTAGCGCATTGCCTGATTTCATCCTTCTCAATGCGCTTGTCATTTCAGACTTTTGTACCTTGCGAAAAAACATTTACTCTTGGCTCTCACTCCCACTAGAAGCACTCAAACTCTCTTCGCTTATATTTTCATCATGCTTCTCATTCAATAATTTATCAAATTAGTTCTTTCATCTTCCCTTAATCTCCTCATCATTCACTAATACCTTACATTCGTCATTTTTTATGCACTTAAGAGATCTCTTATTTTCTTCTCTCTCTATTTGCCAAACTTATATATATATATATATCACTCTCCATTCTTGTTATCTATCTATCATAGAAATCCTCAAACGGTCTCATCTTAGCTTCTCCACAGCTTTTTTGGCCTCTTTGTATACTTGTTTATAGCTCTTAAAATTGGCGTCACTTATATCTTTCTGATACTTTAGAGTATTTTTTTAGCTTTTATTATGGCTTGGACCGCATCATTCCACCAAGCCTCTTTCGAGGTGGGGCCTCTCCCTTTCTACTCTCCAAAAACTTGTTGTGATATTTTTCTAATGGATCTCGCCATCACATTCCATATTTACTTACTGTTGCCATCGAAATTTCAACTTCCCTCGTTTAGCATCTTGTCTCTGGACAGCTCGAAGTTCTCCGCTCGTAGGCTCCACCATCTAGTTCGTGGGTTTCCTGTCTTTCCTCATTCTCTGTTGACCTTTCAAACAAATAGCTAGGACTATAAGCTTATGTTGTGACACCGGATACTCTCCAAGTATGACATTGCAGTCTTTGCAAACTAAGCGATCCGCGCCTTTCACTAAGAAATAGTCAATTTGGCTTATATTATACCCACTCTTATAAGTGATAAGGTGTTCATCCATTTGACTAAAGATTCATTATTCTAAGATCTAAAGTCACTGCAAAGTCCAAAATACTCTTCTCATCTTTATTTTGGGAGTCAAAACTAAAATCTCCATGAACCGTTTCATATCCTTGCTTAATGTGGCCTACATGTCCATTGAAATCACCGCTTATAAATATCTTTCTTCCAAAGGAATCTCTTGTACTATCTCATCAATTTGATCCCAGAATTGTCCTTTCACATTATCATTCAAGCCGACTTGGGGTGTAGGTACTAATAACATTGACGTTAATCGCTCCAATCATCAATTTAACCAAAATAATCTTATCTCCCTTTCTCGTAATCGTGACAACAAATTACTTAAGGTGTTCCGCTATAACTACCCCACTCCATTCTTATGCCTATCCTTCCCAGTGTGATAAAACTTACACCAGGTGCTCTCTATTTCTCTAGCTTCTCTCCAACCCATTTAGTCTCCTGTAAATAAGTTATACTAATTCTCCTTCTAATAATAAAATCAACCAACTCCATGGTTTTAGTTGTCAGCGATCCTATGTTCTAACTAACGAGCTTAAGCCTATTTTCCTGGGCTAACTTTTTTATCCGCGCTCGACCAAAAACACATGAGAACCATTGCTCATTTATTGTTGCATTCGGGCGCCAATGTGACATCCCTAGAAAATTTATCGAAACACCTCGAGACAAGTGCAATGCCTCTTGCATTTTTTTGAAGCACCCCGAGGCATGCACAATGTGTCGCATGAAGGGGACACCTATCATTAATCGTATTTATAATCGGATTCATATCATAGATTTAATTAGATTTTTAATGTGTTGGGTGTAAGCTACCACAACCCTTCTTTATATGTGTTTGGAACTGACTGTGTGAAAGATAAGACTCTAATCATGACACAGGCGGAGTTAACTAAATAGTATACTATAGTCTTTCATATATAAGTAAATATTATATAGTCTTTGCATACTTCCATATAAATAAATTATGCAACACACTTCCATATAAATAAATTATGCAACACGCACTACTTTGGATTTATCAACGAGGAAACATGAATGACTCTATTTTTCCTAATCCAAACTTGTCTTAACATTTTTGAACTTGGAATGATATAATATTTTAATAGGACATGAATTAGAAATACGACCAACATGATTGCAATAATTACATGTCAACTTAGGTTTTCTTTAGAAATAGAACATTTAAGCTGTCATGTCCCGGATTTTCAAACCATTTTTTTGAAATACAGTTTTAATAATAAAGAGGGGATACAACTACTTGCCATTCAGATACATTCAATTGAATTTCTTATCACATCACAGAGCAGCACAAAGGAGAAGTACAACATAGTAAGAGCGGAAGTGAAGTACAAGTACTGTCCTACTACAACTGCTACTGTGAACAAGGAACTACAAGTACAAAGTAAAGGAACTACAATTGAAAGTACTGTAACTGAAAAGCAAAGTACAAGAAAAGCCACTCAAACTGAAGCAGTTGAGTCCAAGAAAATCCAGCAGCTGACTCCAACTCCAAGTCCGTCTAGCCCCGCAACACAGACTAGAAAAGAAAAAGAAAGAGGGTGAGCAAACCACAGCTCAATGAGAAAACCCTTAACTACTACCAAACATGCACATGCGGTGCGTACCTATGTGTCCACAAGCAAACGTACAGAAACAGTAAAGAAACTAAAGTGCACGTAGTGTAAACCTAACTCAAGGCAACAGTGACATAGGCGTATCGCCAACAAAGAGTCTAACCAAAGCCGCAACATCAAGTGAGTACAAAGGGGTACGACATCCCAAGTCCAACCGAAGCAACCTCAAATCTCAACTCAACCAACCTTACTACTAAGGTACAACAACTCTAAGGCTCTACTAAGGATCCCAAACAAACACCGTGCCAAGATTTCTAACCATAACTCACGTTACGAGCCACGCCAACTATCGTTATCATCACGTATTGGATTCATATGCCATATTGGACATTTGAGATATTTCTTTCTTTCCTTTCTATCTTTCCAGTTATTGATTTCATGAATATGGATAAACCACGGAATCCCATCATAAGTACATTCCAGGTATCCTACCATTCTTGTCACAATACTCGTTCGCAACATGGATAAACCATGGAATCCCTAGCCAAGTACATTCCGGGTTATCCTAACTTTCTCATTCTAGGGAACTAACCGTGGAATCCCTAGTCAAGTACATTCCAGGTTATCCCGCCATCCTCGTTGCCTTTGAATAAACCACGGAATCCCCAGTCAAGTACATTCCGGGTTATCCTACCTTCTCATACTAGGGACGTAACTATGGAATCCCTAGTCAAGTACATTTCAGGTTATCCCACCGTCATTCCCAAAGACCGTTGGGAGGGTTAACGTCACCCCCATTGTGCACAATGTCGTGGATGGAGCGGTCATCCCGGGAATCCCTAGTCAAGTACATTCCCGTATAAGATAATCCGATTTCCCCAAATCATTGAGAGGGCAACCGTCACCCTATGATTCCACGTGTTATGTGTTTCCACCGCGTTAGGAATAAATCCAAGAATCCCATCGTACGTACATTCTTGATTTATTCTTTCATTTCTTTTTATCTTTGTTACCGTGCCTAACCAAGACTATCAAACCATATCATTCCGTCTAGACTGCATTATCACGTCTACTTACTAGATCACGTTAAACCACTCACTTAGTACTTTCAATCACTAGCTCAACCTTGGCCAATCCAAGGGAGACAACCAAGTCAAACAACATCAATGATCGTACACGTATCCAAGATGTCCAACTAACCAAATCCAACATCCGACTATGAGGAAGTCAAATACAATCATCCAACCAACCAAGATAAGGTATCACCACACATTCGAGAGAACCCAAATAATCCAATTTTACCACAACACTTGTCGAGGACATTTTGCCGAGTATTTGGTACTCACCCAAACCCCATGGGCTCTATGATGATTATACGGACTCAATGCGACCTACCACGCAACCATACAAGTCCTATAATAATCCAACGATATCGAATCCTCCAAGTCACGACCCAAATCTCACAAGGGCAAATCATCAAACACTTGGTGGCTCCTAACTCCATTGACCACCAATCAACCTACAAACCACCAAAAATACAAGTCATCCCTCTCACAGGAATTTCGTCGAACACCTAGTGGGCACAAGATCACCACTCAATTCCTTTGAATCTCCTAGACCTCTCCTAACCATGTAGTCACCAAAATACATGTCATTCCTCTCACGAGGATTTCGTCGAACGTATAGCGTGTGTAATATCTTAGGGGTTTCTATTGACCCAAGAATACCTCGTACCAACACCAAACGCTATCAATGGCGTAATCAAACTACCTAGACTACCTCTAGGTCAAGGTATGTAAGTGTATACAAAATCATAGTAATTTAATCCTACTTACACACACACACACATACTCAATAGCAATTAGAGATTTTACCCACCGGAGATTCGCCGGAGCTCCAAGGTCGCCGAAAAACGTCCTACATACCACCACGAACCGAGACCATAGATACGTAGATCGGGAAGCCCTCGTCGACGTTAGTGAAGAGTATTTGTTCCAAATCCTAGGGGAAAACCCTCAAAGTTAGAGAGGAGAGAGGGAGACTGGAAATATAGAGAGAGAAGGGAGAGAACTTACTTGGAGAGAGAGAGAGGGAGAGGGAGAGAACTGAAATTTGGGCTCCACAAATGCCCTCCATACGCATATAACACACATATATATACGCCCCCACGTGAAAGACCCAATTGCCCTTCATTTAAACCTGACAGCAGGAAATTGCACTTGGCGACCGGTCGACAACGACTAGCTTGATCGGTCGAGATCCTATAATAAACCTCACTGAAATCTCGCGAACGGTTGACGACGGCTCGGGGGACCGGTCGCGGGCATGGACATATGCTCACTGGAAAGCCACGACCGGTCGGTAACGACAAGCTCGACCGGTCAACGCTGGGAAATTTGCAATGTTTCGAAGACATGACCCAACCTCGACCATAACTCTTCCCGGGACTTCCCGAAACACTCTAGATCAACTACGAACCAAAAAGGGTGGACTGAGAAAGAGTCCAAGACCTCATTCTAATCGTCAACGCAAGCCAAGGAATCCATGAGTCGATTAGAATTGCGAATTAAATTCCGGCAATATATTTTAGAAAATACGAGTCGTGACATAAGCATTTCAATTTCTTTATTCAAATTCATCTTCTAATGAATCCTTTTCCTTAACCACTTCATCAAACTAATGAATTGTTTTTGGAAAAAGATTTAAGTTCCTTATACTTGCAAGTAAGTTTATCAAAATCATTCAACAAAAGATCAAAATTTTCTTGCAAGTCTCATGTGTTAAGCATATAGCTAGCATTCCTTCTAAGCCAGGATCAAACAGCTCATTTCTTCCAGTCAAAGTTTCGTTCAGCCTTGATAAGTTAGCCGTATTATATGTTAATGAAATAGTAAAACTTTATGGAGCCCGGTTATCTATAGTATCTGATAGAGATCCGAGATATACATCGAGATTTTGGCTGAGTCTTCAACAGGTTATGGGAACTGCTTTGAAATTCAGTACATCGTTTCATCCGCAGACTGATGGACAATCAGAAACAACCATTCAAACCTTAGAAGATATGTTGCGAGCGTGTGTATTAGAATTTTCGGGGAGTTGGGATGATTTATTGCTGCTTATGGAATTCACGTATAATAATAGTTATCAAGCTACAATCGAAATGCACCTTATGAAGCGTTATATAGGAGAAAGTGTAGAACACCAATTTGTTGGACTGAAGCGGGGGAAAGAAAATTGTTAGGGTCGGAAATCGTTCAAATAATAACAGATAAAATCAAGATAATCTGTGATAAGATAAAGATAGCTCAGAGTAGGCAGAAGAGTTATGCTGATAATCGAAGAAGAGACTTAGAGTTTGAGAAGGGAGATTGGGTTTTTCTTAAAGTTTCGCCGTGGAAGGGAGTAATGAGATTCAGCAAGAAAGGGAATCTAAGTCCGCGTTATGTCGGTCCGTTTGAAATTCTAGATTACGTTGGTACTACCGTTTATCGGCTTGATTTGCCAGCAAATCTATCGCGTTTTCACAATGTATTCCATGTTTCAATGCTCAAGAAGTATCTACCCGACCCATCCCATGTCATTGCCATAGAACCGATTGAGATTCGAGAAGATCTATCTTATGTTGAGGAACCAGTCCAAATTCTTGATAGAAAAGATCAAGTGCTACGTACCAAAACCATTCCTTTGGTCAAAGTGCTGTGGCACAGTCACTCAGTAGAAAAAGCTACATGGGAGACGGAGGAAAGAACGATAAAGAATTATCCCCATTTATTCTAATCAGGTATGTCCTTAATTTCGGAACGAAATTCTTTTAAGGGGGGAAGTGTTGTAGAACATGTGCTCATTAATTAAGCTTAATCATTAAATTAAGGAATTAATAAGACTTTAATAAGAGGATTTAATTATTGAAATATAATAATAAATAAATAAAAATACCCAAAATAATTTTAAAGGCTTAAAAATATTAAATAAGAATTTTAGGAATTTTTCTGGAATTTTTAGGGGTCAAAATGTAAGAAAATCAAAATTTTTGGAAAATAGCTCCAGATACAGATATCTTGGACTTCAAGAATTCTTGCAGAAGCAGCCATGGCGGAGAAGCCGAAGAAGTTGTGTCGATGTAAGCGAGTATATTGAATGTTGTATCTTTTCCAAGTGTTGACTGAGCCCAAACCAAGGTTTAAGAGTTGGAAATCGTTCACAACTTTAGGCTGCCAATATATATCAAAGCTAATTGTACACAAACCCGTTCTCGGATCAGAACCAAATATCTCCAAAACCTCTGTCAAACCCAAATTCATTTTGTGAGTGAGAGAGAATCCAATTAAGAGTTAGAGGAGTCTTGCAAAGCTTAGGAATGTTGCTAATCGGGTTGGAATCGATCAAAAATCAGATTATTCAACGAGAAAGACGATTAATATTGTTTGAGGCAGAATCCCCTCCTTCGCAAATCCGAAAACAATTTCAATACACCATCAACCGAGGTATTTTTCGTGTTCTATCTTATGCTATAGGTCGTACTCATCCTTAGGAGTACATATGAATTTATCTCATCGAGTTTGGTTAAGTTTTGAGGGGTTTTCGACCTCTGGAACCTCCATTGTTGTTTGTCTCGAAGGTCTGCAACAAACCCTAGATACCGATATCTTAGTTTTCCTAGATACCGATATCTCAGTAATGAGGCCATGCGGTATCTTGAAAACATAGAAACCAATATCTTGAGTTTCTCCTTAGAAACCGGTATCTTAGCATCTCTAGATACTGGTATCTTAGAATGTAAGCTTGCAGTATCTTAAGACCTTAGTAATCGGTATCTTAGGATTTCCCTAGAAACCGGTATCTTGGTTCCTTAGATACCGATATCTCAGTATTCATTCACTGCAGTATCTTTAATTCCCAGAAACCGATATCTTTATAGCATGATCTAGATATCGATATCTTAACATCCCAAAAACCGATATC
>NMUG010008625.1:0-11567 GCA_002855965.1 Monotropa hypopitys
GAACTCAAGGGTCACATATATACCCACTGGCTAAAGACAACAATGCCCCTCATTAAAAACCCAAAAAATCGCACTTACAGTGACCATCGTCCAGACGAAGCCCCACCTTCGTCCGGACGACCACCTTCGTTCGGACGGGAAACCCCGTCGTCCGGACGACCACTCCTTGATCATTTTGCAACCTTCTTGCCTAGCTCGTCTGGACGAGCATAGGCCGTGGTCTGAATGGCCAGACCAGAAAATCTCCAGAACTGAGTCCAAATGACCCCGGCTCATCCCTACGCGACCCTTGGCACTTTCCCAACGTTCATCGTACCGAATCGACGTTCTAAGGCTATTCCGCGACCTTCCAAAAGATCACAAACATGGATACTTAATTTATAAATGAATTTAGGCATCGAAAATATAAATACGCATATGGGATTTCGGGTCGTTACAATTAGGTTATTCTATCATTGTGCTTGTGTGTGCTTGAGAAGGATTGGAGAGAGAGAGAGAGAGAGAAGGTGGCTAGGAGACTCAAGAGAGAATCAAGGATTTGAAGGTTTTGGAGTAAAAATTTGAAGCGGGGAGGGGAACCGGTCGCGGGTCATGGCACGACCAGTTGCGCTTAGGTATGCCCAAGGTCGGTTGGGGTGCGACCGGTTGGAGATTCTAGGCAACCGATTGCACTAGAGTCTGCTGGGACGCGACCGATTGGGGATCTAGGGCAACCGGTTGCGCGTATAGTTGCTTAGGGCGACCGGTTGCGTGTTCTCGGGCGACCGGTTGCGCTGTGTTCTGTCCAAAATTTTTGGTTAAGTCCTTGGGAGTTGAAAATGTCTAAAATAACGTCACGTAAGGATAATTTTTGGCACGTTAAGATGTTTAAAGGTTCAATTTAATGATTTCGTTATTCCTTGTCAATTTATATATCAATGTGGACTGAAATTTATAGTTGTTTTGACAAGAATGCTCGAGGAAGGCATTGAGGCCTCACTCAAAGGCAAGGAGAAGGTTTGAAAAGCGGTATTGGTGAGTGTAAGACTATGATATTTTTAATTGTACATTCGCAAGGTTGTTTTGGTTAACTATCTTATTGCATGAGAAGATAACTGTTAGTTGTTGTTGTATTAGGCACATGATTGCATAAAAAGGAATGATATGCATAGACATAATGCATGGTTGAGATGGAAAGCATAATATGCACGTATATATATTATGCATTGTCTCCATGGGACAGGTGATGTTATTGGCAACTTGAGTAAGTCCAATTGTTGGCAACCAGCGTAAGACCAACGGATGCGTGGGACGTACCCCAAAATGTGCACGAGGCGTACGAACTACTACCTATAGTAGTAGCTATTTTCAGGGCATGAGATGCTCAAACCTTTTGAAAAAGGGCTTTGGCCAGTATATATAAAGTATAATGCATGAGATGCATTTTGGAATGAAAGTTATTAATGCTCATATTCATGATTTTCTATCACTGATATTATTTGAGTATGGAAAGTTAAAAATATCATATTCACACTCTATTTTCTTGTCTTTGGCTTGGAAATAGGTCACATGATTAGCGGTCCACTACAAGGCTAGAGAAAGATGGATGCTTGAATGAGATTGATGAGCTAGTGTCATCTTGTGGAAGATTCTCGGTATTTTGAGACTGTTCTTAGTACTTTTGGTAGACTCTTATCGTTTTATATTTCAGAGACTTGTAATGAAGTTTTGATAGTAGTTTAGCTTCTTCACCTTGATGCTTTCCTTCTTTGGGAATTGATGAGTACTTGTAGCACTGTTGGTTTTTATCTTTTGAGGTTACCCTTGTTTTCTTTCATTTTATGTTGGCAATTACTACTTGAGGTTTTTATTTATCAAAGAAACAAAAAAATTTATTTTTAGTGTGTTTTGGAGTTTGAGATGTTACAGGATAAACTCAAATTCTCTAGATATAAGCATTCAACGTGGCGCATTGTTAATCCAATTCGGCATGGTAAGCCACATGTCAAAGGTATTCCCGTATAGTTTGGGATTAGGTCCATCTTGCATGGTATGACATCTTAGTAGTGAGACAATATGTTATTTAGTATGGCATAGCTGTAGGCAATGTGTATGTGTGTTAACTGACCAAATGATAGCGGTTAATACAAGTGGCCTCACCATTCATGCTAGAAGAATAAATTTCAGGTTCCTAAGGGTACAAGAAGTATTCTAACTCCATTAGGACAAAGAGTGTGTCCAAAACAGAGACGTAGATGAAAGAAAGATATACCAAATAGAACTATGAGAGGATTAGAATGAGAAGTTCTGATCCAACCCCGATTACTGCTAAGAAATTTGTAATCCATACGGACTCTAAAACTGGAGATCCAGTCCTATAAAAATAGGTTCAATCCCTCAAATTAAAGGACCCGATTTCTTGTTTATGAATTACTTGATAGCTTGCTCTTTGTCTAGAGTGTTAATTAAGTTGATTATCGGACCAAACTTAATCATCGAAGAATTTTTGGGTCACACTGGCAGAAGATCATATAACCATTTTTAGCATAGAATATAAAAAATATTTGAGAGAAATCACGAATTGAACCAGATCAATTCAATGAGTTTAGAACCTTATCGACATAATCATTATCTCAATTTTACACTCGCATAGCTGCTTCACATGTTAGCAGAGCCATTAGGATCACCTACCGGTGTGGGACGTGAGAGAAGAGATCTGCAAATGACACTTCCATCGAGATTGCAGAGACTTAGGAGATGGTTGAGCCTTAATTATATCTATAAATAGACTACTCTTTACTATATCAAATTTTGTATTCGTGTACTTATCTTGTAATCTAAAATATTAATGATTTTTTATTTGGATTATAATATTTCAAATGTTTGTACTAAACTTGGTTATTTCAATTCAAAAGGCAATACAAAATCTTTTTAATTAACAAACCAGACAAGTGTAGTATGGAACAATTTTTTATAGAACTAAATCGATAATGAGATGTGATTAAGGAGGAGTTTAGCTTAAATTAATTATTGTTTATAAATCAGATGGTATTGTTTATGTTTAGTGATTTATTATTAGCTTTTTATTAAAAATTTGAATATCATTCTTCTCAAGGAGTGAAATCGAAAAAAATATAAAATATCAATCCAAATTTTAAAAATATTCAAAGATAACGAAAAATATACAATAAAACTGCATTTTACAAACTTTTCACGTCTTTAGTAAACTTCTTTTATTTTTGGTCATAATTTAATACTTTTCAAATTTCTCTTATTGAGTAGGGATGGACATCTCGTATGATCCGTCTTAATACGATTCATTTCTGGCTCCGAATGGATCGACAATTTGGAGTTTTTTTTGGAACGAGGTAAATTTGAAGATCTATTTTTTAATAATTCGGGGACGGGACGGGGATGAAATTGCACATATCCGTCCCCGAATTTGCCCAATTCTTCAAATCAGTCTCGTTTCCTGAACCATCTCCGTTCTCTGAATCATCCACGCTCCTCAAATCATCCTTAATACCCATAATTCACAACCCTATAATTTAACATAACTATATTATATATAATATAATACTCTAGTACTATTGTTTAGTATGATCATGAATTTATTATGTTGTCTATTTATGATTTTTTTAACTACAAAGGTCAAATTTTTTATAATCAATACAATTGTTTCACTTATACAATCTCCTTGTATACATGTGCTAAGCTTTTGATAAAGACATTTGTGTAGATTTGTTTACTTTTATACTTTAAAGTTTGTAAAGTTGTAATATTACAATGTTATTTTTATTTTGATTTTTTTAAAAATTCTAACAAAAAAACAAAAATATTTGGATATCTTAATCTTTATTTGAATCCCCGATCCCTATTCGGAACAGGGATGAAGGGATAAAAAAATTCTCGTTTAGAGAATGTGGCAAGTATGAAGACACATATTGGATTGGGGGAATAAGGATGGATATAGTAGTATTATTTTGACCCTGATCTGTCCCATTATCATCCCTATTATTGAGATGAATGATTAATAATAAAAAATTGACAATTTATTAAAAAACCCAGGCTATAATCCAACAAGTTGACTTTTTTATTCACCTGTGAGATTGGCACAAATTGAGCTTTATCCAACAAATAAAACCAAAAGTACTATTTAGCTATGTTTTTTTGTATTTTAGTATTATATCTAAATTTATTGTGTAATACTGATGATTTAGATATTGAATTAAAAAAGCATAATAATGTGTACGAAAAATAATTTGGATCTCTAAATCTACATTCTTTGATGTCATTTGACTTTAATTTTGAAATTGATTCCACAATAAAATCTCACTTTAGCTCTTCAATTTTTTATGGTATAGAGGTAACATTGTTTTAGAACATTAACTCTAAATTTTTGGAAACTACAGAGATTATATTATACTATTAACTCTTATATCTAAATTTATATTTTATGTTTAAAACTTCAAAAAATTCGAAATCTGAATTTTTTACCCACCACTGCAATTCTTTCTCCCATTCTCTAAATATAATAGTTGTGACATCGAAAAAGTATGAAAATATGGATTGATGTTGAAAAATTCAAGATAAAACCAACAAAACTTTCACTGCGTTTTATTATGGGAAATGATTTTGGCACTCCATATTTTTATATCTGCACTCCAAAAGTGAAGTGCCAAAATCAACTCATATATGAGATTGATTTTCGCACTCCACTTTTGGAGTGCAGATATAAAAATATGGAGTACGAAAATCAGTTTTCTTTATTATTTTTTCATTTTTACCAAATTCCAGGACTATTAGTCATATTTTTTTATAGTTTAGATTGCCTTCGCTAAGAAGACTGATTAATCCAAAATTTGTAACATGAATCGAAAAAAAATAAAACAATGTACCAAAAATAAACAATGATAATAATACCGTAAATCTATATTAGCACAATTAATTAATAAGATAGCAGAAATTGTTGTGGTGACTGAATTGCAATAAATCAAACCTACTCAAATCGTTTGTTCCAACTTCCCTACCTAACTGCTCCAATTGGAGTACTGTTCCAGATATAAATAATTTTCTCCAGCGAAAAGCGGTGCCTTTGGCGGAAAGATGCCATTCCATTACTTTAGCTCATTGACAATGATGGATTCAAGGAGGAGGAAGAAGAAGAAGAAGAAGGGGGTTTGGGATGATTATGACGAGAAAGTGAAGTTTTACCATTACAAAAATCTTTAAGGAAAATATTATGATGAAAATTCTTGGGACTTATTGTCGCTGTGCGAGGGTAAAATACTCATATACTGTCATCGTCAGTAAACAACTGTTGACTGAGTCTTTTGGTTTATCTGGACACAGGGACGGAATCAGAATTTGATACGGGAATGGGACAAATGATATTTTTTAAACTAATTTTTATCTAAAACTAATTTTTAAGCTAATTTTAAACTAATTTTTTTAAAAGGGGAATTTTTAGCTAATTTTAACTATTTTTTAACTATTTTTTTTAAAACAGGGAGGGGCGGCCCATCTACAGTTTCGTCTCTGTCTGGACACCCTGCCGAATTGCTCTTTATCTCTCATGTCTCTGTGCTAAAAGAAAACAGTTAGAGAATCTCTCGTCTCTAGCGACCGAAAGGCTTTCCGATGAGTAAGTTAGTCATAAATCAAAAAAAAAATCGTAAACACAAGGGAGCTTCTGAGAGCAAAAATGACATGTATTGTTCACCGGTAGTTGAACTCGTGCTTATATACATATTCTTCGGGTTTCCAGATTCTCGCTGGAAATCGAGGTCTGCATGGGACTACTCGTCCCTTTTTTTTATTCTGTGCCCCTGACTGTTCTCTGATCACATTCTCCGACAAGAGAGAATGTTGACGTGCCTTTTCATTGTTCTGGTAATTCTGAATATTCCTTCGGGAGTGGTGGCCTGACACGCATGTCATCCACCGTTCACTAACTAATTGACACATGTACACGATGTCTGCCACCTTTTTCCCGCACTATACTACTGGGTACCGATTTGGTGGATGTCGGCCGCTCAGGGCCAACATAATCTGCACAACGCACACTGCTTGCACACGTGCCCAACTGTACCATACCTGGTCCGGGACGTGCTGCTCTGCATGTCTAGTCTCCACACTGTAAGGATATTAACCGCACTAGGCCAATCTTAATCCGCACAACAGAGACATTGGGTAAGACAAGCGACTAGCTGTATCCATCATGATCCAGCACACGCGTTCATGAATGTTTGACTGCCTGACTACCAGGATGTCAGCCACAAGGTCAACCTAATCCGTAGTGCAGATAGCCGTTGGACACATGGCTGGCTATATTAGTCTAGATCTCATACTTACCGTCGTGGGTAATTGGTCCCCGCACTAACTAGATGTCTAGCCACACAGGACTGACCTAATCCGCAGTGCGAGATTGCTAATGACGTGGAAGACTGGTGTCGTACTGCCGGCTATGTTCGGGAAAATACAGATATGCCCTTGACAGCTGGCCAATCCGGGTTTACCCCACCACAATTGCCCCTAGCTCTGGCTACTTCAACCGTACAGCGGGAGTGGGCAGAGCTCACATCATCCAAAACGATGTCGTTCCACTTATCGGATAAGGCTTGCTGCTATTTTCTGAAGGGAAGCCTCATTAATTGCGCAATTATTGCATTGGGGCCCAGACACTCCTTTTGAGCAGACGTGGACCACTGAAAGCGACTTTCCACGCGTGTCGTCCCTTCGATAAAAGCATATGGTATGTATTTACATCTCTCCCATTTTTTCTTCTCGAATTCTTTTCAGACCTGGCCCTCTACAAACTCTAGTCCTCCTTCTGCCTTTGCTCTTTGTTCTCGACCTTTCCGAGTAAGTTTCCTTCTTCATTCTTCATTGTGGCCATGGGCTTCTTTTGATCTCTGGTTGACACCCCCGCAAAGATCGAGACCTTCAGAGAGGAATACGGGATACCAGAGGACGTTGCCATTAGTCTCACCCATGGGAACTATTCCAGGAGCAAGGCTGATGATAATACCATCCATATCCCAGTAATCCACATCATGGAGGCTGAAGTGTGATTCCCTCTGCACCCACGTCTTTATCACTTCATGTGCTACTTGAATCTAACCTTGATGCACGTGGCAACTAACACAGTCCGGGCTGTGATGGGCGTCACTGCCTTGAACTTGATTACCTGGTCAAAATAGGCATCTGGGAGATACTGTACCACTACACCATCAACCATACCCGAGGTGGTGTGTGGTACCTAAAAGTCTAAGTGAACAGAGGCAAACTGGTCGAGTGGTTCCTTGACTCCACCAGAGGGGATGACGATGATTACCTGATCGTGATCGGGAACTAGAAGTTCACCCCCAGCTCAAAGAGAGAGAATCCAAATCCTCGAAGAGATGGGGGCCCTCGCCAGTATCCCTTCTTACCTCTTTCTTACCTTCTTCTTGCTACTTCCGTACCTTTTATTGATTCTGACTTCTGTTTCTTTGTTGTTGCAGACGCTAACGTGAACTGGAACTCTCTCAACGACAAATACGTGAAGAGACAAGAGATCCGGAAGGCAATCAATTTCGTGAGTCCAAGCGCGAAGTTGATCGGCAGATCTGTTGAGAGGCTTCTGGGATACGTGCCGCACTACAGGGGGTATCGCGGTGCATGGTGCCCATCTGCTAACCATGACATAACTCCCACCACACTTACTATCCCTATCGGCATCCCAACTAAGGACCAAGGGGTGATCGTTGTCCTACCTCCCATCATCGATATAGAGGAGTAGAAAGACATCCTTGAAGAAGTATAGCATTGAGAGGTTCATTCATCCCCCACCAATCCTGAAGTTGTCGAGATATCATCTTGGGCTCCTCCTAGTCCCTCCCAAATTCACTCCTTGCTTCGCAGCTGGGAAAAAGACGATCAGGACAGGATGTCTACCATTTCTTTGGTGGATCTGATGAAGAAGACTGGGAGAGTCTAATCTCCTACTCCCCTGAAGAGGGGCGCAATGACTGGTGATAAGGCGGCAACCCACCTGCTCGGGATCTGGCATCTCTTCCACCTTCTGCTAGCGAGATTCCCCCCTCCACCCCCTCAGGTGGGTTCTGAGGCGGCAGATCAGCCAAGCCGTACTCGCCAGCGGGAGGCTGATCCACCTGCAGAACTTCCGGTCCTGAAAAGGCTCAAAAGGGGCAAACCCATCGGGCTGACCAAGGGGGAAAAGGTAATTGAGGGCAATAGCTTTGCGGACGATTGGGTGCCCGTCCTGTTGAAAGAGAACGTGACCACCGTGAAAAAAAGAAGACAAGGTCCTCGAGGGGAAGGTTGCACGTGGCCTATCTTGCGCGGTAATGCTTCCCATCGATGCTGTTGAGGAGAACAAGTACAACACAGGGGATCTGTCCCACCGAGCTCTGACGTATGCCCTGAAGGTAATACATTCGATCAATAACATGCCTCTGCTCCCATTACTTTTTGCTTTCTAACTTGAATTCTTCTATCTTCAAACAGGCCCTGCAGTGCTCAATCAAGATCGATACATGGGTATGCCTCCTCCAAAGCGAGCATACCAAGGTTGTGGGGAAACTAAAAACCTCCATGGACATCCTGAAGAGGAACACCGAAAAACTGACAACTCTTGCCCAGAAGCATGAAGACACCAAGAAGGCTCTGGACACTACAGATGCTGAGATAAATAGGTTGGGAGACGTCTTGGCCAAGTCTAAGGAGAGGAGGCTGAAAGGAATGGCCGATGCTCGTGCTGAGTTAGAAAGCAAGACCAAGTCTTTTGATGCTAAAAGGGCTTCCCTCAATGCGCAGCTAAAGGTGAGGAAGCTCAAACTGGAGAAATCCCAAAGAGAGGTCCTCGATTCTTACACTAGGGGCTAAAACAAAGGAGCCAAGCTAAAAAAGGCCACCTATGAATGGAAGTTCTTGGAGCAACTCCTGAAGATGAAGGATTTCATCTTCACGGAGATGTGGTAGGTCATCATGGATGCCTGTGGTGTTGCGGCAGATTCTCCCCAATGCACGGAGATCCCTTTGTCGAGCAAGGCCTCATCCGAGGTGACTGACCTCACCCTCTCAGAATATGTCTTGGGGAGCTCTGTTGTAGGAGCTTCCATTGCTGTTTCTGATGCTCCCCTTTCCAAAGCTGTTCTCCCAAACACTCCAGCTACAGGAGTTGTGGAACAAGCCTCTACTGATGATGTCGTAGAGCTGTCATCACCCTGAACTTTTTCTTGCTTTTTTCCTTAAACTATTTTCTCTGTTTGGCTTGTTCTTTTTCTTGCTTGTTGTGATGTAATGACATCTTTGGATTTTAATGCTACAACTTTTTCCCTTTGCTTGTCCACTTTTTCTGTAAACATGGGTGTCCTTGGAATGCTTGTTCCCTTAAGGACCTTCCCCCGTGAACCGTACTGCGACGGGTATCCTTGGAACACGTATTCCCTTAAAGACCTACCCCTTGCTGAGTCGCAATGTGGTGCCTGCATTCTCATTCTATTTCAAACCTTGGGTCGTCTTAGGACTTCCTGTCCCCTATAAGATGGCTTCATCGGATAAGGAACTCTTTGCAGCCCTTGGATTTCTTGTCTATTTTGAGATCAGTTCCTTGGGATTTTTGTCCCCTATAAGGTTCCAACCTCAGGACCAATTATCCTAAGCATTTTTCTCGGGACCATTGATCTGTTCAGGTTTCGAGATTGGTCCCTTGGGATTTCTGGTCCCCTGTAAGATTCTGACCTCATGAACAATTATCCTAGGCATTCTCAGCTCGGGACCATTGACCTGTTCTAGTTTCGAGATCAATCCCTTGGGATTTTTTGTCCCCTGTAAGGTTCTTGTAACATTCCAAACTCCAAAATACCAAATAACAATGGAATAAAATTTTTTCTTTTGAAATAAATACCTCAATGACATTTCCAAAAAAAAACTAATAAACAAATCAAGTAAAGCCTTTAGGATCAAACCATAATTGCTACAAGTACTCATTAGTCTTCAATAGAAACCACAAGATAAACATAACGAACTACTAAAAGGTCTCTCAAAAAAATATAAGTCTCTGAATAAAAGATAACACAAAACTACCCAAGGGTACTACTGCGAAGCTTCAAGCATAACAATCCTCCATAAAGACCTTAGCCAAAAATCGACATCCAATCATCTTCTTCTCTCATCCTTGTAGTGGACCGCTAAACGTGTGACCTATTTCCAAGTCAAAAATAAAGAAACAGTGTGTGACTATGATATTTTCAACTTCCAATATCAAGTAATTTTTGACAGAAATCATATGATAAATCAACAATAACTTTCATTCATAAGTGCATCACATGCATGTTACTTTATATAATGTCCGAAGCCCTTTTGAAAAAGGTTTGAGCATCCCATGCCCTAAAAATAGCTATTGCTATAGGCAATAATTCGTACGCCCCGCGCACATTTTTGGGTACGCCCCGCGCACCCGTTGGTCTTACTCATGTTGCCAACAATTGGACTTACTCGGGTTGCCAATAATGTCCCACGTCCCACGCAGGCAATGCATAATATATATATATATATCATGCTTATTCATCTCATACATGCATTCCATTCCTCATAAAATAACCCAACATGCATCATATTTTCCAATGCAACAACAACGATTTAAAATAAAGACATGCAGATGTACAATTAAAGATACCAAGTCCTACACTTACCAATACCGCTTTTCAAACCTTCTCATTGCCTTTGTTCAAGGCGTCAAGATTCTCCATGAGATTCTTTGTCAAAAACAAACTAATAATTTCAGTCCGCGTGATATATATATTGACAAGGGAAAATGAAGTCCTTAAGTTAAACCAACATTCGATACGGTTTGATTTTTATAACTACCAACTGAATAATTAACTATTTTTAAACAGCTTATTAGGGCCCCCAAATAGTCCCTAATACTACCCAAACACAACCAAAGTCCATATCCGAACACCCCGAAAGGTTACCAAAAATCTACCAGAAAACCCAGGACGGACCGGTCTCCCGCGACATGGGGGACCGGTACCCGCCCCCTTGGGTACCCTACTGCATTTTGGGGACCGGTCTCCCACGTTATGGTGGACCGGTCTCTCCCCTCTTCTCCAGCTCACTGCCTTGCGGGGACCGGTCTCTCCCCTCTTCTCCAGCCCACTGCCTTGCGGGGTCCGGTACCCCATAGAACAGGAGACCGATACCCCCTGTGCAGAAACTAATTTTCTGAAAATTTTGACGAACCAACCTCAAATCTTTCCGATCTAAACATTAAAAACACCACCAATTGACCCTCCTAAAGTGTTCTAAACATTACCACTACCAACATATTCAATTCTAAGCATCAAACCCCAACTAAAACCCAATAAATTTTAGGTTTAAAAAGGTAAATCTAGGAATTTACCAAAAATGAGATTAGTGTTCATAACTCCGATCTAGGCTAATTATGAAATGATTTAAACATAAAAACTACATCAATAGGTTAGAAATTACCTTAGGAACAATGTCGTACAAGGTTTCTTCCTCAAGTATTCACTCCAAGACCCAAAATTCCTTGAATCTCTTCTTGGAACCTAGCCTCT
>NMUG010008626.1:0-11567 GCA_002855965.1 Monotropa hypopitys
GAGAAATATAAAGTAATCCCTCAACTTACATTTTGCTAGTCCCTTAGCAAAAGAAATAAAATAAAGCAAAAGAAATAAAATAAAATTGGATAGTTCCTTTAAACCCCCGGGCAGCCCCGGTAGGACGAGTGAGGTCTCGTGAGGGTTTTTAGCAACGACTACCCACAAAACCTACGGAATTGCTTCTACTTAGACCAAAAATCATGCAAGCTAGAACTCAAAAGCAAAATAAGAAATTTGGACTATCGCATTGACAAGTAGGCAAGCAAAGTTCATCAAGTTAACAAGTTAAAAACAAGTAATGGCATCAAGTGTCAACGTGTAATGTGCAAGGCTTATACGTCGCAAGTAAAACAACAAGTCAAAAGCCTATCCAGACCGAGCTTCAACTTCAAATTCTCACCGTGTCATGCACTCACAAATAAGATACTTCGAAACAAGGTGCATATGTTGAACTCTCCTATGTGCGGGCGGAAGATACGTATAATTAATCTCATTCGGCTTCAGTTGACGAGATGCATACGCAATCACCTTGCCTCGTTGCATCAACACACAACCTAAGCCTCGCAAAGAAGCATCGTTGTAGATAACCATATCCTCTGTACCATCAGGAATCGTCAAGACAGGAGCCGTCACTAACTTCTCCTTCAACATTCGAAAACTTGCCTCGCATTCCTCGGACCATATGAATTTTACATTCTTACGGATCAACTTCGTCATAGGCAATGCAATAGAAGAAAATCCCGGAATGAATCGCCGATAATAGCTCGCTAGTCCAAGGAAACAGCGTATCTCTGATACATTGGTTGGTCTCTCCCAACCCACTACTGATTCCACCTTCTTCGGATCAACACGGATCCCTTCTCTAGAAATGACATGGCCTAAGAAAACCACCTCCTGTAGCCAGAATTCACATTTGCTGAATTTGCCATATAGCTTCTTCTGCCACAAAGTCTGTAACACCAACTTTAGATGTTGCCGATGATCTTCCTCATTCTTGGAGTAAATCAAAATGACATCAATAAATACCACTACGAAAGAGTCCAGATAGGGTTGGAAAACCCTGTTCATAAGATCCATGAATACCGCTGGAGCATTCGTAAGACCAAAAGGTATCACCAGAAACTCATAGTGCCCATAACGCATTCTAAACGCAGACTTGGGTACATCTTCCTCTCGAATCTTCAGCTGATGATAGCCAAATCGTAGATCGATCTTCGAAAAGATCGTAGCTCCCTAAAGCTGATCGAACAAATCATCAATGCGAGGAAGAGGATACTTATTCCGAATCGTCGCCTTATTAAGATGTCTGTAATCTATGCACATCCTCATAGATCCATCCTTCTTCTTTACAAACAACACCGGAGCACCCCATGGCGACATGATGGGTCTAATGAAACCTTTGTCTAGATAATCTGACAGTTGCACCTTTAGTTCCAACAACTCTACTGGTGCCATATGATACTGAGCGATCGATATAGGACTTGTTCCAGGAACAAGCTCAATGGTGAATTCGATTTCTCGATCAGGCACAATACCAGGTAACTCATCAGGAAAGACATCTGTATATTCACGAACTATCGGAATGTCCTCAATACTAGGACTGGGCTGTTGAGTGTCAACCACATGAGCTAGAAAACCCATACAGCCTTTGCTCAATAAAGTACTTGCCTGTAGACATGATACCAATTCGCACCTCCCTGTTGTCTTCTCTCCACAAAATTTCACCTCCTCATCATCCTCAAAGCGAAACGTGACTTCTTTCTTTATACAATCAATCACTGCTCTATATATGGATAGAAAATCCATCCCCAGAATGACATCAAAGTTGATCATAGGTATAGGGATCAAATCCACTAAAAGAGACCTTCCTCCTAATAATAATTCGCATCCCATATAACAAACATTCACCCCTACGGGTTTTGCCATCGGTGTAGAAATGGACAATACATATGGCAACATAGTGGGTAGCTTATCTAACTTCGATCCAAATGATATAGATACGAATGAATGGGTAGCACCAGAATTAATGAGAATACGTGCATAATGACTGACAATAATAATGGTACCTGATACCACCTCAAGTGTTGCCTCTGCTTCCTGTCGGGTAATAGTGAAAACTCGGCCTGGCCTCATCTGACTGCCAGCGCTCGCAGCTGCTCCCGCAGAAAAACCAACAGTTGAAGAATTTGCCGTCTTACGCGGATGAGAGCATTGTGGAGACTTGTGCCCCCACTCACCACAGTTGAAGCATTTGAAGTCTCTGCCCTTGGGTCCTGGACAGTCTCTCAGAACATGCCCTAACTCACCACATCCAAAGCATCTTCGCTCACCACTGGGAGCATTACCAACAGACTGACTCCCACGGTCTTGATCCCCATCTCTTCTGCTCTGAGACTTAAAGCCATTGAAGCTCTTCTTGAACGAGGGTTTATTCACCCCAGATTTTGAACTTCCTCCTCCACTGGAGTTCTTGCTCTGCCAACCATGACTCGAATTATTCTTTCGAGCCCTCTGCTCCATCATCCCCTCAACATCTCTGCCAATCCGTCTGGCCATATAGACAAGGTCCGCATAATCTCGCTCCCTGAATGAAGTAAGTCTGGTAGCGATGCTGGCATTTAAGCCATGCCTAAACTGCTGACACCTAGTCTCCTCAATATTCACCAGCTGCACTGCGAATCGAGATAAAGCAGAGAATTTCGCCTCATATTCTGCCACAGTCATAGATCCCTGCTTAAGACATTCTGCTGATCCAGTCGATAAGTAGCTGGGAAGTACTGATCATTGAAGCCTTTCACGAACAGCTCCCAAGTCATCACTCGCGGGGGTATAGCAACCTCCCCTAACACTGGCATAGTGATTTGCCTATTATAGGCCTCCCACCAGAATAGAGCCTCTCCCTTCAGATTGAAGGTGGCCAAGTTTACCTTCTGCTCCTCAGCAACTCCAAGAGTAGTAAAAACCCGCTCAACTCCTCTGAGCCATTCCTACGCAACAGCTGGAGAAACAGATCCCTCAAACTCTGAAGGATATAGTCGTCGAAGATGATCAAGAAGACCCATAGCAGCTGCTCCAGTCTGCTGATTAGTCTGCCATAGCATAAAGGCAGCCTGATTCTCCAGAAATTGGGCCATTGTGGCCTCCACCCTATCAGCATTGGTCATCACTGGAGGATTAGGTGGTACCGGGGGCTGATCCACTTCTCCTACGGCCAGACCATTAGAAGCGGCATCCTCAAAGTTTTCCATCTTACTCTTGATCATTCACAGATAGGAATATATATATTAATCACCATCATCAAAACATATATCCTCAGTCACATATACAATCCATCAAATAAGAAATTACACCAACAAAATCTGACACCTAAGGGTTCATTGACATCGTTCACCTATACATCGTTCTAATACAGGATTCCGGTACAATTGTGCTTTTCCGACTAACTTCCCAAGACCTCTCGTTTAAAAATACATTGATCAGGCGATTTTCAAACCATATTTCAAGGTAGTCCATCGGGTGTCAAAGTAACACACACAACGATTTCCGGAGGAGTAATAGAAACTGACTCAACCTATCACTCACCTTAAAGACTCAACCTCCTATGTCACACTGGTTCCTAGAATCTTACAAACCTAAGCTATGATACTAAGCTGTAATGACCCGTCCCGAAAAGATAATACGAATCATTACTTACCTCTTTACATTTTCACCAATAATTTTTTTCTTTATTTTCTGACAATTTCTAATATAATTAAGCAGCGGAATTAAATAAATATTTTAAAATAAAAACTACCATCTATGACATCTCCAGTGTGACAATTCTAAAACATGACCAAACACGGTCCCAAAGTAAAATAGAAACTGAGAGTATGAATAATAAATAAAGTCTCATCCTCACTCTACAACTGTAAGTAAGGAACAATACTAAACTGAAGAGACAAAGTAACTCCTGAAGAGTAGTAATCCTGAGCATCTTGCAATGAACCCCCTATGTCTTCTTATCTGAATATAAAAGCCACCACAAAAGAAGCAAATATATCCAAGAGCGTCAGATTAACAGTTAATATAGTAATCCATCAAAATCAATGTAATTAACAATAGTTTAACAACAACGTGAGGGGTTGTGACTCTCCCCTGAACAAGTCCACAGTAAGGTATATATCAACAACAATAACAACGTAAAGGGGTTGTGACTCTCTCCTTGAAACAAGTCCATCGTAAGAAATATCTAATAATAGTATAAGGGGTTGTGATTTTCCCCTTGTAAGTAACAATCATGAGTATGCATCATCTTGTATTTTGTGAGTTTTTGGTTTATCATCGTCGTTATCATCATCATCATAAATGCTAAGGAGGACTCAATCAACTCTACTAGCTAAGGGCAATATAATAACCCTTATATTCCATCACCGTAGGCAGCCAACTATTGGGAAGCCCATTGCCAAGCATCTACCGCCCCCCAATAGTGTTGCCGGAATACGTTGTTCCATCACCGTAGGCAACACATCATTATTGCCGGAACATATCATCGGGTTGCATAAAAATGCATATAAGTTATTAATATTCCATCACCGTAGGCAACATCACACCGTTGCCAGAATATAAATACCGTGGTTGCATAAACATGCATATATGTTGAATTTAATTATTATTCACCGTAAACACCGTGTCATCGTAGATTATTGTAATATCATCGTGAGATTTATATGTGAACATGTCAATATCTTTCATCAAACGAAACACTAGTAAGAACATCTTTGTGTTATAGACATCGTGGGTAACATGCTTTCATCGTCAATCTTTTCCAACATTATCATCATCTAAGCATGCATGAACTAATACAAGAGTATAGCAATAATATCAAGTAATCCATCTCGACAATTATTACTAAGTACACTACTCTATCTAAACACATTACATATGAAATTCATGGAAAACTATATAAAAACTGAAATCTACATACTCACAATTGTATTGCGATCGCCGACGTGTGAACTCTAATGAATCCTCGTAGAAGACTCCGGTATATCTCCTGTAATTTATTTTAAGTTTATATAAGAATTCGTCTTATATAAAAATAACTTATTCATAATTTGTATAATTTTCAGACACCATTTTACCTCTGTAATTTTCTTAGATTTCAGAATATCAAAATTTCATGATAACCATTAAGCAAAATTTTGATTTTTAACATTTTGTGCCAAACCGGTACAAGGCCGGTACAAGGCCGGTGTGCCGCTCGGCATGCCGGTCGGCATGCCGGTTAAGACCAAATTTCACAGTTTTTAGGAAAAACTAAGTTTCTTTCCAAATATGTTTTGGCCTGTACAGTTTTAAAGGGACCGGTACGAGACCAGTACTCAGCCGATATACCGCCCGGCATGCCGACCGGTGTACCGGTTAGAGTAAAAATCTCCCAGTTTGTTCTATTTCTTAGGATTTTCAAAATTCGTTTTGAATATTTATTTAACACATTCTTCAAATATTTCCAACTGTAACATTGTTTAACAACATTCCTACTATCATACTTATAATATTCAGAATTAAAATTGAGCTTTTAAACAGTTTCTGGGCCACCGGTATGGAGTCGGTACGCAGCCGGTATACCGCCCGGCATACCGGCCGGTATACTGGTCTGCAACAGCAGTGGCGATTTTGTAGCAGACTCGATTTTTGACTTCTCCTAGGGCCTCGAAAACATCATAATCGGCCTCTATAAATTCTGAAACAATTCATGTATACTATATTCGTGTTGTAGAACAATAATACGAAGTTAGATTTTAGAGATATACCTTCGTTTGACGGATCGAGTTTTGCTAGGGGTGTTCTTCGTGTTCTTCGTCGTTCTTGACAGATTCAACCCAAGACTGATTTTTCAGAGACTTTCCGATTTTGTTGTACAAATGTTTACTGATTTTTGGAGCAGTTGTTGAATACCAAAGGCATCATTATATAGATTATTAGGATTTGTTTTTAATTTACTCAATTTGGAGAGTTACAAATCAGACACATAATTGTATGATTTTGTAACAGCCAAAAGATGAATCCCAACAGCCGAATCCCCTACTCAACAGTCAAAAAATCATAAACTTCATCTTAATTCCATATTTTTAATTGAGTTTTGTAATTCCTTTGTAATTACACCCTCTTAATGACATGTTTATACAATTCCCAACTCCCACAGGAGCACAATCGGCTCCCATGGATTTTTCCTTCCAAAATTCCATCTTCTTCACTCAATGTTTGAGGAAATTCTACTATTGCCCAATTCCTTATATTGTATACTTTATTCTTCCCTAACATAGTTTATTATTTCGAATAAATACAAGAAAACCCCAATAAATTCCTAAAAATTTACATTATTATTTATTTATTTTTTCTTCATCCAAATAAATTGTTTTCATCTAAAAATATTATTTATTTATTTATTATTTTTATTATTATTTAAACGGTACAGGTATTACAGTTGTACACCAGGCATCTCCTATGGGGTCTAAGCAAATACGTCAATGTGGTCCCGCAATACCCAAACCAACTCGGTGGCATCCGTCTCAAGGAGCTCATCCCCAATCTGGAAGTACCTCTCCTCGTCAATCTCGTGGGCAGGAACCTTTCTCAGATTCTCGACCACACGGGTGGAGGGGTCCACACCTATATCTTCCAAGACAGGTTGGTCCGGGAGTTCAATGGACTTTACCTGCTCGGATCTGATAAAAGCCATGAAGCAGTTTCTGACTGACTTCTGGTTTCCTCTGATGCTTTCAATACCTTTAGGCCTTGGGAATTTGATGATCTGGTGGTAGGTGGAAGGAATGGCTCCCATTCGGTGCATTCATGTATGCCCAATGATGGCGTTATAGGCTGGTGGAACATCCACCACCAAGACTATATCCATCATCACCTTTTCTGATCAGACTAGAAGGGTGATAACTCCCAGAGGCCATACTGGTTCTGCACTGAAGCCGATGAGCGGTATCCTTGTTGATTTGAGGTCGACTTGAGTTAATCCCATCATCTTGAATGCTTGAAAATGCAAGATGTCGGTGGAACTGTCCTAGTCCACCAAGATTCTCTCTATGTCATGCCTATTGATGTTGAGAGTGAACACCAATGCGTCTTTGTGCAAGGAAGTGAACCTATCGAGGTCATCCTCTGAGAATGAGATCTGGGTGGGATTCCCGCTCTACTCCCTCTGACTTTTCTGCTCGAGCTGCAGTACATGATGATCGTGGCCTTCTTTCCTCTTTTGAGCGCATGAATCAATCTTGGAGATCGGCTATATGACTCCATGGATCATGGTGATGGTTCCCAGCGGAGGTAGGTCCTCATATGAAGAGTTGTCGCACACATACACCCATCGGGGCCTGGTGTCCTGCCCGGGTGTTTGGGCGATGTACTGATTCAGATGACTTGCCCCCACGAGGTCCTCCAGAAATTGCTTATACACTTGGCACTGTTCGGGCATGTGTCCGAACTCCCTGTAAAAACTGCACTTGACTCTTGTGGCCTCTAGTTTAGTCTAGTTTCCCCCTTGCTTGGTGGGCCATCTCCAAAAAGGCTCATTCTTGAGGGGGTGGACCATCCTAAAAATAGGGGTGTTGAACTTTATCCTGATTGCTTTGTAGGCTTCCGGGCCCAATCTCAGAATCCTCAGGGCAGTCTGTAGTGCGACCTCAGCTCCCTCTCCCTACTCGGGAAGAGTTTGATGTGACGCCTTCTTTTTTTCTTCTTTTCTTTTTGCCAATAAAGTCCACCACATGGGTCCAGTACGACCTGTTGGCATTGTGGCCTGCTTCATAAAGGACTTCTTCTTCCAACTTGGCATGCTGCTCCACCTGCTCCATCAGCTCGGGAAATGTCTCCATTGTGTTCAGGGTCAGGGATTCCCTCAGTTTCTCACCAAAGGAAAGTCCAAACCTGAACATTGATACGGCTTGCTGTTCGGTACAGTCCTCGACCTTGTTGTAGGTATCAACATACCGTCAGGCATACACCCTAAGAGTCTCGTCAAATCATTTTCTCAATGACATTAGAGAGTCAAAGTGCTTTGGTGCAGCACGGCTGGTCATGAACCTGCCCATAAAGGTCTTGGCCAATTGTTCCTAGTTACAGATCGATCGCGATGCCAATTTATAATACCAGTTGAGCAATGTTCGACCCAAACTGGATGCGAACATCCTGCAGTAGAGGCTTTCATCTCCTTCATGCAAGATCCAGGACTGCTGATAATCCTTCAAGTGTGCCACCGAATCTGTCCTCTCATCATATTTCTTGAAGTTGGGAAGGCAGAACCTCGGGGAATCTGGTAGCTACTAATTTCCCTGGAGATTGAGGTGGAAGTGATCTGTTGAATGGCTCGCTTCGCAGTCTCTTGGGCCATTCTCTAACCCTTGAGATGCTCATTGAGCCATATTCTCATATCTTCAAGGTTGGCTAGTACAGAGTTGACCAGATTTGAATTCAATGGTCTCTTCGCGCATCCCCCCTGCGCGGGAACCCTAGGAAGAAGCTGATCCCTGAGGTCCCGCACATGGGGTACTGAATGCTGCTGCCGTGCATTCCCTGCTCGGTTGTTCATTTTGCTATGGTGCTTGCTGGGCTAGGGGAGATCCCGAGCAGCCCTCCGCCGCTCTTGACGATGGGGATAATCCCTCCTTACCCTAGCATCATGCTGTTTGGTCCTCTATATGCCTTCCGGCACCGCCATCTGATTTCTGAAAAGGCACAGGTGGTCATTGTGGGCTTGGCTCATCTAGGGAGCCTCTGAACATTGCTGCTGATGTCCAATGGGCCCTTGCTTCTCCTGAGACTGTTTGGATAGCCTCGACACCTCTTTTTCTAGGCGCTGAATCGCCTAGCTCTGCGACCTGATGATTTCGACCAAGTCCTCGTCTCTAATTGACTTGGACTTGGATGGTGACTGGGAGTATCGTGAACGAGACCGGCTGTCTCTCTCCTATAAGTACTCCATCTCCTTGTGTTCGTAACTGATATTTTCTGGGGCATCATCCTAGGTCCCCTTTGGGTTCCCAGTGCCTCTAGTAGGGACTTTGAAGGTCCCTACTACGATGGGAACGCCTCTACGGTTACCTGGGATGCGCAATTGGTTATTTCTGTCCTTTCTAGGCACTGGAAGAGGGTCGGAATATGTGGCGTCTACTCACTTCTCCTTTCCAGTTTCCTTTCCGACGATAGTAGGGGTCTCCTTTCCATGGTTTGCAATCTTCCTTGGTCTGGTTCTGAGCTTAACTTGCTTTTCTTGTTTTTTTGGGTGGATTTCTCATAGACGGTGCCAATTGTGTGAGGGAAAAATACTCTAGTACTACCTCCACTGGTAAACAACTGATAATTGCATCTTCTTGCTTATCTGGACACCCTGTCGGATTGCTCCTACTTCTCCTATCTCTGCGCTCAAAGAAATTAGTTAGAGGACCTCCCACCTCTAGCGACCGGAAGGCTCTTCGATGACTAAGTTAGTCTTGAATCGAAGAAGAAACTAAGTGTAAGCGCAAAGAGAGTTTTGAGAGCCTCCTTCCGAATTTCTAGTTTCTCGTTGGAAATCAAGATCTTCATGGGACTCCTTGTCCCTTTTTCTTGATCTTGTTGCATCTGATTGTTGTCTGGCCACATTATGTGATAATAGAGAATGTTGGCGCATCTTTTTACTATTTTCGGAACTCTGAATATTCTTTTGGGAGTGGTGGCCTGCCATGTATGCCATCCACCGTCCACTGGCTAATTGACACTGTTCACGCTGTCAGCCACCTTTTCCCACACTCTGCTACTGGTCGCCGCACTGGTGGATGTCGATCGCATATGGCCCGACCTAATTCGCACAGCGGACATTGCTTGTGTACGTGTCCAGCTATACCATTCCTGGTCCAGCACGTGTTGTTCTGCGTGACTGGTCTCCATACTGTAAGGATGTTAGCCGCACTAGGCCAACCTAATCTGCATAGCAAAGATACTGGGTAGGGCAAGTGACTAGTTGCATCCATCATGATCTAGCCCACGCGTCTCTGAATAGCTGACTGTCTGACTACCAGGATGTTGGTCGCACATGACTAACCTAATCTGTAGTGCAAATAGTTGTTGGACACGTGAGTGGCTGTATCGGTCGGGATCTAGCACCTGTCGCTCTGGATAACTGGTCCCCGCACTGGTTGGATGTCTAGCCGCAAAGGGCTGACCTAATCCGCAGTGCGAGGTTGCTGATGACATGGATGACTGATGTCATGTTGCCGTCTTTGTCTGTGTAAAGACGGATTTGCCCTTAACACATGGCCAATCTGAATTTACCCCACCACAATTTATAATCTCGATGATATTTTGAACTCTGAGATTTAAGGATTAGTTAAACTAGAACGTCAATTGCCTTCTAATTGAACTTGAGTTCGTTGAGTGCTGGGGCATTGTGCTTGGGGCATGGGCAAGAGCCTTCAAAGCCAAGCAACTGAAACATTTCTTTTTTCTCCTGTCAGAATCACTTCTTGTTATCTATTATACAAAACATAAGGATTTATGAGTCCCACATATTTTGCTTTACATTTTCACCCTTGGATGATTTTATTTGATCCAACGGTCTAAAATTGTTTTTTATTCAACAACTGAGCTCATGGCTCGGAAATTAACCATTTATGTTTTGGAGGCCCGCACGAATAATCTGAGCAGTTAATAAATTTTAAAATAAAATTGTAAGTAATAATATAAAACATCATTTTATTTGGATAACTCTAAATGTTTCATCCAAAATAATTATTTTTATTCATAACTATTAGGCCTAATATCTAAATCATTTTAAATGAAATAATTATATTTATCCGAATGAGATGATTTTTTACAGAATAACTTAAAAATAGTTTAAAGTATATGAACTGATCAGATTATTTATATGTGGGCAAACTCTAGTATCATACATTATATTATAACACTAGTGATAGCCCGTGCCGATGACATAAGACGACAGAATAAAAAGTGTAATATAATATCTAGAAGTACGACAAAACTTCAGGTGTTAGTAGTGCCTTCAACACTGATTCGTGTCTTCGGCACTAATGATGAGTGACGATAGAATAGAAAGCACAACACAATACATAAGGGAACGATAAAAGTTCAGGTGTTAGTAATGCCTTTGGCACTTTGGAGTGCCTTCGGCACTCATGATGAGTGACGGCACTCGATCCGTGTTTTCGGTATAGAAAATTTTGTAAAAAACTAAAAAAAAATCAAAATTGAATAAAACAATTCAAAATTTTTTACACATTTAAATTCAATTACAAAATTTGTTTAAACTAAAAAAATAGTTTTTATAATTGTATAAATTGTTTTTATGTTTAAAATTTTCTAAATATTTTACACATTTTAACTGTTTTTTATTTTTAAATTTAGTTAAAACATTTATACTATTTTTTATTAATAATATATATATACATAATGTATGTAAAAATGTGTATGAAAATGTGTATGAGAAATGTGTATAAAAATGTGTACGAAAAATATGTAAAAAATGTGTGAAAAATGTGGGACCCACATCAAGGTGTTGTGTATAATAGACAAGTGATAGT